>QGMI01000008.1:0-173403 GCA_007821535.1 Lachnellula occidentalis | reverse complement strand
TCTCTCCATTCTTCCCTTTCCCCGCCCTCACAAGTTCCCATCAAATAATCAAGCATAACACAACATAACGAACAAAACTTACTTTATCTCCCTCCTCCAAAACATGCTCCTCATGCGCTCCCCCCTTCCCCTCCTCCCCCTTCCTCTCTACAGCGCTCCCACTAAGCCCCCTCGCCCCCTCAGGCCGACGATAAAACGCCCGTGCCAGTAACCGGTGATTAGGCAACCTAACCACATCCCTCTCCACCCCTTGCCCCGAGCTCGCTTTCGTGAAACTCGATGCACTCATACTCATACTCATACTCGTATACGAAGGAGCAGAAGGAAAAGAAGGCCTAACCGCAGCTGGATAGCGGGAGCTGAAAGACCTCGCAGCGTAGGCTTGCGCGACTGTGCTGCGGCGGGCGCGGGAGGTGATGAACGCGGCGCGGGAGAGGAGGTAGCGACCGGCGCGGACTTTTACTGGATGCATTTTTGGTTTGTTGGTAGGAGGGAAGTATGTGTAGATGGATGGTTTTTTGAGTGGTTGATTGATTGAGTGATGGGATTAGGATGGGAGGTTCCTGATGAGTGGAAGGAAAGAAAGAAAGAATGAATGAATGAATGAATGAAAGTGTGGAGAGTTACCCCGGAATTTGGATGTCGTCACCTCACAGTACTGGTATGAGGTAGGTAGGTTACACACGTCATTGGAGCTAAGGTACCGTGCGCATCGAGATGTTAGGTGGGTCAGATCACTCGTCTGTATATCACTCTACATTCAAAATCTGCAGGTCTGCCTTTGGTAAGCTTGCTTGTGATGTAGCAAGTTCGTTGCGGAACCTATCACTTGGTATGCATCGAGGAGGAATTATGGAAGGGTAGACTGTGAGGATATCCCTCAAAACGTGAGGATACCAAAATACATTCCATGACAACCTATACAATAGACATTGTCGTAATAAATAGATAGGCCGTTATGGACCAAACAATATGTTCGGCGAATAGACTTCATCGCAAGAAAGACAGGCTAGAAATAAACAAACGCCGCACATCTTCCATTGCTCCTCTTTTTATCTAACGCTGCCATCCTAGCCAGCGGAATAAGCCTCTCCTTTGAAATCCCAGCCCCGAAAGTACGCCAAAGCTCCAATACTCATGTCAGAGTTATAGTCCAAAAGGCCCTTCCAGGTTCTCCAGTAAATAACTGTCCCCATTCGATACCGAGCCTGGCATCATGGTGTGCCTGAAATCTTGTGGTGTACTGCCTATGCCCAAATCGCTCGTAGAAAGATCTTCCCCAGAACTCAAACTCTCCTCACTGAGACTCAGCTCGCTTCGTGGTGCGGGCGCGCCGGTAAAGTCAGTCATTGCCATAGAAGTCATATCCCATCCAGAGTCAGGGGGCCAGTCTCCGTAATTAGAGGTCGTCGTGTCTGTGAGTGACAAAGCTGGACCGCCATAAATCGCATCGTACAGATTGCTCTGACCTCCGTCTAGTGAGCCGAGGAGTACTTCCCAGTCCGTTGGTGTTGGTGTAGATATTTTCGTGTTGGTATTCAGAGGCGGGTTCGAGTAGTTGTTTGGGAAAACGGGAGTATGGGACATGTGAGGAGGATTTGGGGCTCGAGATTGAACTGGGGATTGCGGTTGTGACGATACGGGAGTGTTATTGAGAGAAAGGTAATCCAGATTTGGAGGTTTAACATTCTTCAATGTGCGTTTCAAGACTGCTGGCATTTCTGGAGCTGATCCTCGATACTCTTGTTTTGGCATTTGCCTTTCTGAAGGATCCGAGTCGGTAGAGGCTCGGTCGTGATAATAACGGTCGAGGCGATTCATACCAATGTTCGGCAAAGTTGCGCGCCGGAGATTATCTTGATGGGACAAGAGATCTGTCTCGCTCATGCTAGCGCTTCCGTGTCGATAGATTTGAGGGCGAAGTTGTTGTTTACTAACAGATGGAGATGGCGTAGCTTTTGTGCTCTCGGGAGCTGGCATGATGCTAGGGCTTCGTGCAGCCACAGTCTTGGTCAGAGGATCTAGATTGACCAAAGATGCAGCAAGCTTCTTGAAGTCAGATGCCCCAGGAGCCTCAGCCTTCTCAAGGTATCCTATCACGACCGCAACCAAACGTTGGCCCTCTTGCATCAGCTTTCCTTCCTGCTTGAGATCGAGACCTTGGTATAGGAGGCTTAGGCCACAAAGAGTAAGCATCTCATTCTTATTCACACAGAAAGAGAATGACATGTTTCTCTCCTCGAGAAGTTGCACTATCTGAATAATACGCTTGCTAGATTCAGCGAGAGATATCACCGATGGTGAAGATTTGCTGCCTAGTGAAGAGCCAACAGCAGGGCGATGAATCAAACTCCGAGTGTAGTAAAAAGCAAGTGACTATCGCAGTTAGCATTAATCACAAGATACTATGAAGGCTCTGAATATACCAGCAATGCTGACCGACTCCCAGTCATATCAGTCGATGGCTTGTCTTGTACAAAAGTAAGCTTGAGATGAGTTGGGAGGCTTTCAGACCACTCGTTCAACTCATTTTCAAGGGTAGTAAGTGATTGAAGTGAAAGGTCGTGCGCTGCGGCAGCTGGGTAGTTTTGCTCTAATACTTTTGATAAAATACGTGATGCGCGGAAAAGCGCCAGTGCACTTGAGATCTTTGTATATTCTCCTGGTAAGGTAGGTTGGAAGCCCTTCTCGGTCACATACTATCGAGGAATTAGCATGAGAGAAAGCTAAGCTGAGGTAGGGAGCCAGAGAGCTTGCGAGCTATCTTAGGAGCCGGGGTCCCACATGTGGTAGTACGGGTTTCTTTGACATAACTCTCAGCTCCGGACATAGAAAATATACAAGAGTGGAAATTTGACTTGCCTCATCGTCTGTGTCACTTGGATACTCGCAATGTACATCTTCTTCCTTGAGTAGTTTTGGCAGGCCGAGTAAAGCGGCAGAAAAGCTACGGATGTCAGCTTAATCCTATGGTTCGCAACGCTGAACTTACCAGTCAATAGTATACAAAGTCCAGAATACTTTTTTACGAGTCTCAATTGTGAGAGCGCCAAACGAGAAGCGCTTTTGACTTTGGTGCAGGCCAAGACGATGCGAAAGACCGACAGCAATTGCTTTATAATGTTGAAGACGGGTGTAATCAGCCTTGGAGATGCAATAAATTAAAGCTAGAATTAGGCACTGGAGTGTCGCAAGGGAATTCTCCATAAGTATTGCCTCGAGGGACAAGCGCCATTGAAACTCGCAAATATCAATGTGTTCTCGGTCTGGAATGTTGCTGGAAAGGCTTGCAATTCCGAATACAAGGTGCAGTTGAGCCAACTTGTGAGAGTCCACAATCTGCTGTGGATTTGACATGTATTCCTCATATAACCGGAGAAAAGTTGGTTTGTGCAGGACCGGAAAGAGTGGTGCCCATTCCTGGAAGAAGACATTGACGCATCTGTCCGAGAATATCCGAGGAGGCGTTGTCGAGGTTTTTGGGGTTACTATTTGCGAGAGCGATGGTGCATCACCTTGAATGTTGAGGAAAGCTTCCGTGTTGAACCCAGCGAGGGATTTACCACTTTCCTGTATCCTACGTTTGAAAGCGTCTATTGATCATTAGCTACGATTAGCTATTCAAGGGACGAGCCACGCACCAACAAAAGCTCTACCACTGGAAGCCCCCATGAAATATGAGTCTGAGTTTTCAGCGCCCAACAGCAACGGCGAGGCTTGGACACGAAACACGTCCTCTTTTGGTGGCATCTCTGCCGCTTCTTTTCGTGCATCGACAGGCGGCGTCCCGGGCGACATGGATGGGCGTCGGTTCGAATGCATTTTCGACAGCATGTCTATTTTCTCATCCTTCTCGTCCAGCAGATCCTTCAGTTCCCTCACCTCGGCCTCCAGAGTGCGAACCCTGTCTTCCAAAGACTCTGTATATCCTCGTGGGAAGGCTCTCCGGCTAAGTTTGTCGCTCGTCTTGCACTCGAAGCCGACATTGGAGCATTGTGAACAACATGGTCGAACCCCATCGCATCTTATCTTCTTGCTGCGACAACGATCGCAAGCCTGGGCTATACGGCTCTGCGCGGTCGATCCAACCTTAATCACCTTCATGGGCAAGATTCCAGGCATATTTGCGTTATCTCTGGTTCCGCAGCTTTCGATCAATTCCTCATTTGCCTGGGTAGGTTCTCTTGCATCGGCCAGATTGGTTCAGTTGGCGCCTGGTGGTATTCAGATGGTGAGAGGTCGTGGACGAGTCAAAGTTGGTTTTAGTGTAGAAGCTGTTGAGAAGGAAAGGAGGAGAAAAGGAGAAGATGAGGGTGCGGGTGAGGGTGAAGGTAAGCACACGGGCGAAGAAGATCTGTGGGGATGGGTTATCTGGGGATCTTCGGGAGGCACACCCCCGCATATCAAGTGCTAGTACGGAGTAGTGGACGCCACCGGGCACTCTAGCAGAACAGGACGCGGCAGAGTTTTGGTAAATACGGTACGGAGTATTGGAATTGGTCAAATTGTTGCTCTTACGGGACAAAGGCCCCTGAATTCTACTTTCTTTTTGCGCTACAGTAGTAATATGGTCGATCGACGCTCCTTTCTTCTTCTTTGTGGAATCCCAAGCTTGTCATCAATCATGCTCTTTTCATCTGAAAATAATCCTCCTTATATGCAGGATATATATACATGCTGTTAAAAAGGGGTGGTGCATAAATGCCGATGAACACTTCAGTCCCGGCCCCGGCTTCGTCCGACCCCACAGTGTCAGACAAGTTGGGGTTCAGATCTGGGGCAGAACTATCGCAATAGTTTGCAGACTGCATGAGCCCTAAGACTCATTCATTATCATCAGCGGGAAATCAAAGCTTATAATCCCCTTGCTAAGATCGCGACTTGCTTTGTTTGCCTGGATTGGGAATAGGACAAAAGTACCTAGTCCTTATCTGTACGCTTAATACCAAATTCAACGAATATGCCGCTCTTATGTACGGACCCAGACAGATAGATAAACGGGGCATTACAGTATTTTGGTAAATTTGCAGTAGTACAGTAGTAGTAGCATGTATGGAAGTTGCCAATTCCGATCCCATGACTCGCTTGGTCAAACGCTCGGAGGATAACACGCGTCCGCGATCCTCACGCCCGGACGTCGATAGGGCGCGAAGGCTTAGTTAGTGAGTCCAGTGAGTCCAGTCAAACTTTGGCGGCGGCGGCTTCATTTTGAGCTATCCATTTGCGGGGGAAAGACGGCCTGCAATGACTTCAAGTAAGGTACCTAGGCAAGCTTTCAGCTGAACTCTGAGGCTATTCTCGTTTGTTGCACATTGCCATTCAAGATGACATGTAATTGTGAGCAAGCCACCATTTGGCCAGCTGACAATGCTGTACTCATTCATTCATCGTAGCGTCCAGATTCGCCCTCAATTAACCATATTGAGTTTTAACTCAATGCTGCAATAAGTGATTTCCATGACTGTATTATCTCACTTGCTGGGAAATGTGCTGCGGCCATGTAAATCAAATAAATGTATGCAACGCCTTTCGCAGATTGTGATCTATACGACGGTACCTAAACTGCGATCTCGGAAGATTACGGAGCACACTCGCTTATTAGCGTAGAAGCTTGAGCCCAGTTCGTCTTGGCCTTTTACGAGGGGGTCCGTGCGAGGAAGGATCGCTTCGATCTCGTTGGGCATTCTCCGCTACCCCGTAGTCCACTGGCTGTTAGGCAGGGCCCGGCTGTGGAGGCGCAGTAGCTAGGTGCCTAGGTAACAACTTTTAAGTAATGCGAGTGCAGCTTCAACTGAAATCATCATCATCATCATCATCATTGGTCTTGGCTACCTCAGTTGGCTCCTCATTCATCGATCCGAGATAGCGGAGCACCGTATCACTGTCCAGAAGCTTGGTTTTCTGCCACGCCGTCAGCTATGTCACTCGGCAAACTCAGTCTACCGGGTCCCCTTCTATTCCAGACTAACCTGTATGTCGATCAGAGCAAAGGCTGTTTGTAGTAGTTCGGTCTCACTTGTTCGGAGTTGTATGGCGTTCTTTGAAAAGTCTGGGGAAATATGTACTGAACTGGAGAGGAACCCAAGGGTCAGTCTACTTTGAGGAATAGAGGGGTAAGTGGGGTACAGTAGTATGCGCAGAGAAGTTTCACTTCCTATACAAGTTTTGCCAAGACAGGAAGGAAAATCGAAGACTCACTCCGCTAAAGACTGCACGGCCTCCTCGCTCTCATATAAACGTTCAAGCTGTTGGCGGATTCGATCATGCAGTAACGCAACGGCTCGAAGCTTGAATACATCCTTGAGTGAATGATCGCCGATCAGGGACTCGAAAGCGTTTGTGATGTCCGTCACATCAGATTCTTGCCAGAATACTCTGAGTTGGCCTCGGGAGCCATCGGTTTCCTGCAAGACCTTGAAATCAAGACCATCCTCCTCATTGAGGCACATGAGATAGAGGAATGGGCATTCCCACCCAACAGATTCCTGTTCACCTGATATTCGCACTACTGGCTTGCCTGCAAATGCAGCAAGTTTTGCTTTACCCAAGGGATCATCTGGAAAGGGCTCAAGAGGTAGTACCAGAGATTGTGATGTACTACTTTCATCGATGAAGCCGTAGCTGAACAGCATTTCTGCTTCACTTTTCGATTCTCCATAACTGATGGTAATCTCAGATGTAAGACTCAGCTCAACATCTGGTCTGAGCAGTAAGGCCACGCTATCATTCGAGGTTTGTTCATAATAAGCATTTGGGACCGACGAGTGATTCGCCATGTCCAGGCATGGAACCATAGATTCGCCAGCCTTTGGCAGCTCTAACGACCTCGACCTATACCACGCATCTAGGAGATTCCAATCCGTGATTTGCAATGTCTCATGTTCCCACCAACTCTTGAAGCACCACTGGAGTCCAGTGGTCTGTTCACGCAACTTGTCGAATTCTCGAACCATGGCGCTCATTTTACCATTGACAGCCGACTGGCAAATCTGTCAGCAGCGACTTCTATTTCAAAGAAATGTCGTACAACTGGCCACCTCGCAACGGAAGGCTACGATGGACTTGAGGACTACCTCAATCCATTGAGTGATGTTCAAGGCGTAGTCGTGCAATATAGCAAGAACACATCACTAGATGTGGGTAGACGGAGGTCTTCTGACCATGGTGCACTTTAACTTGGCCTAGAAGACAATGGGCATAAATTCCGCAAAGGAAAGAACGACCAAGAAAGCACCAACATGAACATACCTCCAAAGAGGTCCCTATCAACATAGAACGCTCTTCTTCGCTCCACATAGTAGGAACAGGAATATGATTAGGAAGAATCTTGCAATACTCCGTCCACGGATTCTGCACACCGACATTATGAGGGTGAGACGGAGAAGCAAGCGTGATCTGCATCAAAAGAAACAGTAGCATATCCCCTCTCAACGACTAAACTTCCTCATTAGCCTCACTCTACTCTTCATCAAACTTGCACCTACCTTCCCGCCTGCAACCTCAAGCAACTGCCGGAAATGTTGATCCACTTTCGCAGATTCTTCAATGGCTTCAGCGGACAGAATGAGGTCGCGGGGTATGACGAGTAACGTGGGAGTATCGTAGGTCGCTTTTGAGCTGAGAGCTCGAGAAGTTATGAGGCCGGAGCCTTTGGAATCGTTGAGCTCTTGGACGCTGATATCTATGAAGCTGACGTCGTTGAGCTTTGACCATGCTGGCAGAGCAGTGAGTGGGAGTTGTTCGCGACGCATGGCTTTGTGCCTGTATCGACTTTGATATTCGTGAAACTGTTCTTAGTATATTGTCTTATGGTGCGAAGATGCAAAGAGGTATAAGCCAACCTTGCTCTTGTTGGCTGGTTTTGCAAGGTTTGCCCTTGCCGGCGGAGTTCGCGTTTCGAGATCCGGGTGGGTCACACACGTGATCATTTGGACGGTACTGTTTCTGGCTCGTTGTAGATTGGTTGTTTCATCTCTATTAGAGACATCTATTTTTGATTGCGGCTTAGGAAGCTTTTTATTGCTCCGGAAAGTCCTGTAAATACAAAACAGCCCTGAGAAAATATAACAATAAGCTAAACAGAAGCCCTACCTCCCCGAAGGTTTTCGCTCCTTGAGATGTGAACCTATTCCACCAAGTCCCAACCCATCCTTAGCCTTCCTTGTAGGAGACAACGTCTTCTTTCGGGGGAAGTTCGATCTTGCTAAGCTCTCCGCCTCGATATCTCGATCGCTGCGCCGTGTGCCGGACGATTGTACATTGACGGCTCGTTCCTTGGGCAGTGAAGGTCTCCTTTCTCTATCTGCAGACGATCCGGACGACCGAGAAGATGGTACAACGGAGACCTGAGCCGTGGACATCGCTTTATTCTCTCCGCGGGATATTGATGATAGCGTGCTGAGGGTCGGGGAAATGGACATTGCGCTGCCTTCTCCAGGAGAAGTAGACAATGGCGCATTGTGGGTTGGGGCCTTCCGTAACCGTTTACTTTCTCCGTGCTTCTGTGATCCATCACGGTGCAGTCTCTCCAGCTTCTCCTTAGCAACCTCGAAGGCTTCATCCTCTACATCCGGCGCGACGTTCGTGTCTTCCTCGACTGGTGCCAATTCCCTATGAGCTTGCTGCTCAATAGTCCTAATCCGTTTTTGAACCTCAGACATCTGCTTAGGACTGCGTCTCTTAGGCGTGGATTTCTCCTGCGGTCGAGCTACATTTGTACTCTCAATATCAGCGGGTTCTGCAGCCTCCCTCATGATCCCAGACCAAGTTGTCATTTGAGTAGCTCGGTTGTCTTTCCTTGCGGGTTCAATCACCGTTGGAGTCACCGTCGCATTCGGGAACTCCAACTCCGAGTCCGAGTCTTCTTCTTCAGGATGAGGGCCGATGAGATCTATGTACTCGTTCGCAAGAGCCTGCGTTGACTTTCCCTCGGGGTTGTGTTCCCAGCGCTGGCCCTTTGGAAGCTCATTCGACAGAATCCGATTTGAAGGCAAAGCTGTCCGTGCGAAGTTCTCTGAATCTGGTCGTTCTTCCACAGTAGGTTGATTGGCTTGATTTGACACCTTCGATCCTGGCCTGGCTTCAGGTATAGTCTTTTTCGAGAAGCTGCCGGACCCTGTTCTCTCGTCGAGTGGGGGCTGATCTGATACATCTGATGCCTTTGACTTTGGCCTGTCCTTGTCGTTCTCCTTGCTGCTTTTCCGCACTGCGCTAACCACCCCCTTCCAAAACCCTTTACTGTGCTTCTTTGGCTCGCTAGTTGGTACCTCGGGGTTATCCATTATCTAATTGGGACAACTGCGATGCGCGCTGATCACTCCGATCATCCGATGCAATGAATAGTTCGTAGTATCGAGGGGTGGATTGGTCTTCAGGTGGCTTTTTGGCGTGGTTCTGTGGCTGCTGTAAGTCCAGCTCGTAAAAACGTACTAGAGTTGGAGGATGTTTGTGGCATTGTTTGCAAAAGACAAGGTTATTATTTTTATCGCCACCAAACGAGGGTGAATTGGTGTCCATGGCTCGCTCGATACTTACCATTCACTTCAAGTTAGTACAAGCGCCGGAATTCCTCGAGTTCTAGGTGTGAATGTTATCCCAAGTAACCGAGTAGAGAAGTCACCAGATGGTCATAACATTCGTATTCAACCCGCCACTTATGCCGCAGGCATTGTGGTTGAGCTCTCTAAACCTTTCCTAAACTTCCTTAAGTCGACATTGAACCCATAGTTGTATCTGAATACTGCGCTGAAGAGCGGAACCAGGACGTTTATCGACAAGGTGAACAAAAGAGACCTCAGAGAATAATGAATTTTCTCACCCTCGTAGGTTTTGCATATCTCCAAATATTTCTTGGGGTCATCGGTTACTACTCCATCAACACCTTTCTTAATACTCCATTTCATCCATGACTCCTCATTCACCGTCCACACAAATATGGAGCGGTTGGCCTTCCTTGCATCTCGCATCAAGGCTTTTCCACGTGGTCCAACCATGACCGTCAGCAACATGTTAAGACTAACTCCAGGGACCTTGAGGAATTGGCGCGCGTAAGATATGCTGACACCAATATGAATTATCGGATATTTAGGGAGGTGTTCTGAACAAAGCGGGAGGTATTTTGCCTACAACAATGTCAGTCAGATTCTGCGAACGTATCGACTAGGGATACAAAAACTTACTGCCCAACATCCTATCAATATACGCTCAGTCCATGGCCGTGATGGCTTTACTTCTTCTAGTGTAGCTGCGATGGCCTTGAATAGTTTGTTGGCTTGATCGTCGGTGGTCTGATAATCCACCTGCTTTCTCTTAAAGGGCGATAAAAGTTTCGGCCATGGCAGCTTGACATCCAATAATACCCAAATGTCTTCGAGCCCTGGCGAAACAAGGTACTCCAGGAGGTCCTTAAATCTAGGCATCGGTTCGTGTGGTTCCTCTAACGTTCGCAGTGTCTTCAAATATTCCCAATCGCAGTCCACAATCTTCTCATCCGTTCCAAAGCAGCGTTTAAGTGAAGCATCCTATCTGGCATTAGTTTCGCCCATGGGTGCAGCCACGTAGGTAGAAGGTCTTTACGTGACAAAGAACCACCACGCCATCCTTCGACACATGTAGATCCGTTTCAATGGCGTGCGCCCCCACCTCTACTGCTCCCTTGAAGGCGCCCATTGTATTCTCCGGATGCGCGGCTTTGTATCCTCGATGTGCAATTGCTTGAGGTCTCCCGCGGGGGGTTCTCTTCGCAGACGTGAACGCAGCTTGTATATATGTCAGACATCTGCTAGATAAACATGGGCTCTAGAAACATACGCGATGCCATCTTCTCTTGCAGTAAAGAGTCCGATTCAGCCATTGTGAGGGTATTCGAATTGTGCAGTGGACTTGGCGCCTCGGAAGACAACTTTAGAAGGTTGTGCTGTATCGTGAAACAGCGAGTAAACTCGTAAAGCTGTGAAGTTCCAGCTTGAATTAGTTTTAATTAAGTAAAGACGGATATAGCTCATGGGCATAATACCTGCGTATTACTGCACTGCCAGTAAAGTAGCGTCCGAGTGCCGTGCGTGGGAGGATTCTCGACTTTTCGGGCCAACTACTGCCTGAAGTGCTCTGAGATCAAGCCTGGAGCTGAGGAAAAGCAAGAATGAAAGGGAAGATGTGTTAGAAGAAGTACGGGACTTTTCCTTTGTAGTGGAAGAGTGTACGTAGTATGTAAGATGATGTTATAATCCAACACGGATTTAAAGCTCTCTTTCCGGTCCCGTGTCGCACGACGGAGTTGCACTCTTCCGAGCGACGTCAAAGACTTGAAGTTGCGCAACTTACAACTCTCTTTACTTACAGGGTGTCGCCTAGACTGCATATTTCCGTAATGCTCATGCAACAACATCTTCTTCGACGTGGCTTATAGGGATTCCCATTATAGTGGTTATATGTAAATGTTTTCTGGTTGGCTGTTTGATGTCCAAAGGAGGGATGGCATACAGGTCATACCCAAGGAGTCACCCAGCCAATAGATATCCTTTACTCTACCTGTACTTGTAAAACACAATTGCTCAATTCGCACTTTGTTACAAATTCGCTGTCGTGGCTCCCGTCGATCATAATCCGTATAGGGAAGATTTCACGACCAGGCCCATTTCATTGTCGACGCTCAAGCTCTTCTGAACGAGCTTTCAGCCTCACTGATATATCACTGTTGGCTCTTTGGCTCTCTACAGAACCATTTCGTCACATGTGAGTGATCATGTCTCAACTCAGGTGATACCCAGTAGATATTATTAGATCTCAAACTCTCCGGGCAAACCCCACCATCATCGTACAGATGTCATGCAGGACAATTCGCGGGTTGTTGGACAAGTGTCACTGAAAAAGGTCAATTACTGTCTCATCCTGACAAGCATACTATTTTATACCGTTGCACAAGCTTGAATCTCTGGACAGAATCCCCAAGTCTTCCTATATGCTTTGATCGCTCTCTTGAGAAAGGATATCAAGTCGATATATACACGCTCACTCGATGTGGGAAGTGTAATGGATTCCTGATTGATGCTCTACTTAAGCACGAGTACCTCAATAGGGAGGGAGTCAAAACAGTTCAAGATCTCATTCGCACCAGCTAACAGCAGTTTGTTCTTTCTCGAATAAATCGTATGTCCTCGTCGCCATTTCTATCGCAACGTTCATCTAGTTCTCTCATCCTACTCCAGCTAGATGTGAGTCGTGGGACATATACCAAGGCCATTTAGGCAATAATCATTCCTACTCGTTACTATCAGCTCCCTCCCAACAGTCCTACATGGTTTCCTCGTCATCACCCTCGCCGGCTCCTTTGCAAACGCAAGGTCCAGGGCGCGTTTGGATGGCTCGCCATTCAATGACGGGTGGCTAAGCACAGTTACGAGCAGCTAAGCAGGTAGATCATGGATGTAGCTGCGTGCTCTGGAAGAAGTAGTCAGCACGTCTTGGCTAAAACAAAACTTGAGGTTCAGGTTCCCGGGTCGGAATGCGTGTCAAAGTTACGGCTTCTGCACTGCGGCTTTCTGTTCGACTGATCGTCTTGCAAAACGCGTGAGATCCATAGAGGAAGGTGTTGTTGAACGTTGATGATGGCTCTGAGCAAGGTCTGGTTTGAAGGAGATAAGTTATACTTCAAGTTCAGCGAAGGCAAAGAAGAAAGTAAAGGAAACTAGCTTAGCGGTGAACTTCGATTTGAATAAATGTGTCTATTCAGAGCCGAAGTCGGACATCTAGATAGTAACAGCCGGCAGAACGTCTGTCCTGGACGTCTACTGGTATTCCCGAGTGTTGGACTTGGGTTCATGGTGTAAGAAGTCTTCATACACACTCCCAATATTCAGGATATCAAACCGAATTCATGTCGCGGCATGGGTAGAGCACCTTAGGAAATGAAAGTGATATAACAGTTTAAACCCCAACCCCCCTTCCCAAGACCCAGTCACAATGTTGAGTGCAATGCTAAGACGTCCCAGATACACCGTAACTCCTCGATTACGACCAGCACACGTGGCCTGTTCACTTCTCAAGAGCCTTATCCGCGAAGCCTCTCACATTGACTTCCTTTGCTCTATCAGTGGTAGCCTTTCCTTGAAGGATGAGGCCATCTTTGCCAGTTCCTCCTCCCATACCATAAGCATCAGCAATCCTCTTCCCAACCGCTTCACCACTCCAATATGCGCCAGTCACCGTGCCCAACGCAACGAATGGGGCAGTATGTTCACCAGCAAACCAGAGACTTTGGCCAGGGAGTCCTTCCCTCATGACCTCAATATCTTTGTCTCCCTCTTTCAGGCCGGTTCGGAATGTGCTGTAGCTTCCATTACCTGCGAGCTCATCCAACACCCAGTTTGTTGCCAGACTAGACACCGGAATACAATCTTTAGACCCTTCTTTATAGTACTGAAGTCTAGAGTAATAGGGTTTGAAGAACTGGACTAGATAATCGTGCTTCTCTGTTTCTGACGGAAGAGCTGCGAGATCTTTGGCCAATTTGAAGGACTGGTCGCCGTAGAAATAAAACAGCAGCGTCGGGTGAGAGCAAGAGCCTGGAAGGGTATCCATGTCGACAGCTTCCTGGTTCCATTTCTGGGGGTTTGTATCCGGGGCGTAGGTAGGTGACATCCAATGTGTGAAGCCGCTGAACTGGCCCTCTGCTTTGTCTTTATCGCTCAACCAGAAGGCTCGAGGGAAAGTGATATACACCTGGTCATAGTCAGAACTGTGCAAAGGTATGTGGATTCAGAGCTCGAACCTTGTCCAAATTGCCATAGCCTATGGAGTCGATAGCCTGAGAAAGCCTTTCAGATAAGGGTGGGTAAAAGGCCGGCTTGTTGACCTTGAGCCAGCCCAGTGGAGCTGTTACCACAACTTCATCAAACTCAAACTGTCCATTTCCGGCTGTGACAGTTACAGTGTCATTTTGCGTTATAAATTGGGTAATCTTGGTTGAAAATTTGATTTCGGCCTTCTCAAACGCTGGCTTCGCGATGAGAGCAAGGATTTTCTGGTATGTTCCAGCACAAAAGAGGTTCTCTGAATTATGTTAGCTTCATGGCCGTGTAGCGATAACCCGATCGGGGACTCTTCGAACCTGCTGAAAGGGTCAAAACCGCAGGGATACTCACCACCGTCAATGCACTCTTCTAACCAAAAGTACTTCAAGCTCTGTCTCTGAACGGGGCTCCCAACAAATGCACCCCAGAGCTCTGCCATCTGAAGCAAAATCTTCCGCTGCTGCCCCGCATCATCTTGGCCGGTGAATAAATCCCGTGACTTTTTAACAAAAAAGTCATACAGACTCTCCTCTGGGTCGATCTCCGCTGAGTTCTTACCCGAATGCTTGAAGGCTTCCACTATGATGCCCCACATAGCTTCCATCAGCGGAATCCCATCCTTCAAAGCCTTTCCAGTCTCGTCAAAAATGTTGGTCTGCTCTTCCCAGGTGTGTGTTGGGGTATTCGTTTCCTTTGCCAAATCGAGGATGGGATTATCGTCAGTGCCGTGAATCCAGTTTGGACCCAGATCTATAAGTTGTCCAGATGGAAGCGTTGTTTGATGCATTCGTCCGCCTATCCTATCTCTGCCTTCGAGGATGGTGACGTTGAAACCATGTTGTAATAAGACATCAGCACACCGGAGACCAGATATTCCTGCTCCTACGATGCCGATTCTTGGGGGCTGAGAGTGGTTTGGTATACGCAACTGGAAGATATTAGCTGAGTTCCCTCGTAGACACACGCTTAATTAACACCATATGGTTCGCAAAGCTTTGCATTATCTTTCTTCGGTGACTTGAGACCAACTGATGACATATGATTGCCAAGAACAGAAATCAAGTGCTCACCTTTTTTGAAAATTCCATGTCTAGCTGTTCTACCTCGGTGGTGGAAAACTTTCGCGAAGCTAGTCGACAGATAGCAAGGTCTTGATATATCCGAGAAGAACCTCTGCGAGACGGTGTAGTGTAAGATATAGAATATGCATCCATTTCGTTCTTTGGTACTGGGAGGGAGATATGGGAAGGGAGAAAAGGGGTGAATGCTAGGGTAATGTCTATAACAACTTATAACAAGAATATAATCGGTCGTTGTACAATCTCGTGACCCGAGGAATGGGAATAGGGACTATATATGTAGGTACGGATCAATGCTCTCGAAATCGCCCGCCTGATGCTTTGTCCCACGTGTTGTTGCCCCAGCCGAACTAAGTCATGAGCACTCGGAGGAAGGTGCGGCTCTTGAACGACTGAAGTTGGGATTCAGCTTCATACACGGGCGATATTTCCAACAAGCATCTTGACTCAGTGTGACCGAGAGCATTCCAAACAACCTTATCGTCGTCTTTGCTCTGGTACAGTACAAAACGACTAATTTTAGATTGCGAGCAGACAAGGTCTTGTTCCACTTGGAAAAGAGTGGCACAAATGCTGTGTGGAGCAAAGAGGAATCTACATACGATTTCAACAGTAATCGATACCCGCCCCAAAGACTTCGCATTGATTGATGATTGTAGGGATTGTTATCCACATTCTTATAATAAGAACCTTGGAAGTCAGAAGACACCATGTCTAGGTAGGTAGTAAGCGAGCACCCAGATGCGTTCTTTCTCGGCCCGCTCCTCTCCGCTCAGGGGTTGAATTCGATGACCCCCAAACTCCCTTGCTATGTCAACCAACCACTTATTAACATTCTGATTGCAGCTCTGCATGCTCCACAATGCGCACCTCCCGGATCTCCAAAGAGACCGCTAGAATGGTCGAAGCAACATCCAATAAATCCCCTCAACCACGACGAAGCAATCGATCCTCTCTCGCACGGTTCTCCTACAATACCCCCGCCAAGGACGACGACGATGATGATTCCGACGCCCGCCAAGAATCCCCAGACATCGAAGATGTTATCCCAGCGCGAAAGCGAAAACGCGAGACGACACGACGAACCCCCATAAAAGCATCGCCCCGTGTTACCGTCAAGACCGAAATCGAAGACAGCATATCCCTCTCCCTCTCCCCCTCCAAAGACCGCAAGAAACGGAAACCAGCCCGCAAAGTAAAGAATGAGGAGACCGGCGATGTGGAAATCCACCCCCCGAATGACTGGGCGGAGGTCTACGCTGTAGTAAAAGAGATGCGGACAACAGGCCTCGCCCAGAATGCTGCTGTTGATACCATGGGCTGTGATAAGTTGGGCCTGGAAAGTGTAGGGCCGAAAGTCAAGAGATATCATACGTTGACAGCGTTGATGCTGTCTTCACAGACCAAGGATACTACGAATGCCGTTGCCATGGAAAGATTACAGACAAAGTTACCGGCTTACAAGGAGGGTGCTCCTGTTGGGTTGAATCTTGAGAATATCCTTGCCGTGGATCCGAAGCTCTTGAATGAGATGATTTGGATAGTGGGGTTCCACAACAACAAGACCAAGTATATCAAAGCGGCGGCGGAGATTTTGAGGGATGAGTGGAATGGCGATATCCCAGACACAATCGAGGGGCTTATGTCACTGCCGGGTGTTGGCCCCAAAATGGCTTATCTGTGTATGAGCAGTGCTTGGGGAAGAACTGAGGGCATTGGTGTCGATGTCCACGTTCATCGCATTACGAATCTATGGGGGTGGAATAAGACAAAGGGACCTGAAGAGACACGATTGGCATTGCAGGCATGGCTCCCGCGAGAGCTATGGCATGAGATAAATTGGCTGCTAGTAGGCTTTGGACAGTCCATTTGTTTGCCTGTGGGGCGAAAGTGCGGCGATTGTGAGCTTGGCTTGAGGGGCCTGTGTAAGGCTGCTGAGAGAAGTAAAGTCAATATCGGGAGGAAGACCAGAGAGGAAAAGATTAAGTTGGACGAAAAGGGAAACATCTTGGAGAAGGTTGAAGTTGTCAAGACTGAGGAAGTGATTAAAGACATCCCAGTGAACGCCGTAGGGATTGAAGGTGTAGAGGGCACCACTATGGCACCAGATGAAGGAGGCGTCAAGGAGGAAGAGACGGCTGCGGCCGACTCGTCCGAACAGCTTCCCCTGGCGTCAAGAAAGAGGAACAAGAGATGAGGGTGTGGCATATTGTGGTTTATAATCCTTATAAATATCCCCAAAGATAGCTCTTGCTACAGTTGTAAGATCTTTCGGATTAGCAGAATAGCCACGCTGAACAAGAACACGATGGCTGACGAGAATACCCTAAAATTATAGACAGAAATAAGGCATCATTTCATAAGGGATACTCGTTCACGGAAAGACGCGAAGTCTCGTATCAGTGATGCATTGAAGCGCTAAAGTGTGGGTATTCTGGGCCCTAGACTTCACGATCACTTCACAGTACTTTTTGAAGGAATTGCATCTGAAGATCTGACATTCTTTGGTAGAGTGGGACATCTCATGCTCATGCAATATTCTTTACCGAAACCAAAAGTCTCCAAACTGTTGTTCTGGCTAAATCATTTATCTTGATGACATGCCGAACCACCAAAAGTACGCTATGATAATGCAAACGATTTCCTCTTCGCCCATATTCATGCAATCCAGAACCAGACTCTCTCGAGTATATTTCTTGGGGTCTGCTCAGTCCACTTTTCATCCGCTGCATCCAGTGCAGCCTTGCCGGTGGTGATATCCGCATCTGCTGGTTGGATTAAGGGAGATCTCTTGAAGATCTTCCAGAAAGCATACAAACAGAAGAAAATCGGAATGCCGATGTAAGCAGTGAGGAAGTCTATTATGCGTTAGTTTTAAGAACTCGAATTTGGGGTCTGGGAAAACGTACTGGTAACACTCCAATGCGAGTGGTGCTCTCCGACAAAGACGTCAAAGCCATTGAAAATGATGATTACGGCGAAGAAGATTAAGGCTATCCAGGCAGTGTACGGCTGGAAACGACTCCTGAACACCAGAGTGTTGCGGTCAACGCCCTGAGCTTTGAGCGCCTTATGGAATTGGATGTATGCGACACAAATCGAGCACCAGGTAAAAAGAGCGGCGATAGTGGTCAGATTTTGGAACCATCCGAAAACAGTTGAGGGCCCACCTGGTCTAACGGAGAGATATGTCAGGAGTGAAATCGAGCAGGTAATAGCCACACAGTAAACTGGTACACCTGCTTTGCTGCAGGTGAGAAGGAAGCGCGGTGCCTGTTTGTTCTGGGCGAGGGCAAAGAGGTAACGGGACCCGGTGTACAAGAAGGCATTGGCAGATGATGAGGCGGAGCTCAAAATGACAGCGTTGATGATGGATGGAAGGATTGGAATACCAGCATTCTGGATACCGATGACCCATGGGGAACGAGCAGCGCCGGCAGCACCATCCTTTTGAGCCTTCAACAAATGGGTATCGTTCGAGGAAACGAGGACACCAACTGCGAGGGCACCAAGCACATAGAAGAACAGGATACGCCAGAACACTCTGCGGACGGCCTTTGGGATATTCTTGCGGGGGTTCTCAGCTTCACCAGCTGCGACAGCAACTACTTCAACACCAGAGTACGAGAAGGCGGCATTTACGAGCACGCTAAAGAAACCTAAGAATCGGCCAGTGGATCCAGTCGAATCATACTCCTTCATCGCGAGACCGTGTTTCCAGTACCGGAAACCAAGACGATCGTGCTTTGGTCCACCACCAAGGTCGACAATGAATGCCATGATCAATAGACCAACAATCGTAATGATCTTGAGACTGGCGAAGACGAACTCAGCCTCACCATAGATGGATACGGCGAAGATGTTGAGGCCGAGCACGACGACGATAATGATCGATATCCATGCGGCAACGCTAATATTCTGGGCGCCGTCCCAAAACTGGATAACCGTTGAAGCTGCGGAAATTTCGGCACAAAGAGTAATAGCAGAAGCATACCAGTTCTGGGTCCATCGAGTCAGCCTTATTATTCAGAATGTTTTATGAATCTCGCTGTGCTAGATGGGAAATTGAATTCCTCAAATCTGTAGGATGGCAGAAAAGAGGGAAAATCCGAATTCACTTACATTCCAACCGACGGCGAATCCTAGAGCATCATCGACGTAACGTGCACAGAATTGAGGGATGGCACCCGGCAATGGAAGCCAAGTAGCCATTTCACCGAGACACTGCATCATGGCGTAAATGGCAATACCAGTGAAGGTGTATCCCAGAAGGATGGAGAGCGGGCCCGAGGTTGTCAAAGCACTCCCAATACCTAGGAACAGACCGGTACCAATTGTTCCACCGAGACTTTGTTGTTGTTAAATCTTGGTCAATGAAGATGGCTTTTCCTACGACTTACGCAATGAACTGGATGTGTCTCGATTTGAGGCTATACCATCAAATTGTAAGTGCTTGCTCTCAACTGTTTGGTCCCTGGAATAGGCAACATACCCTCGATGTACGTAGCCATACTCGTCTGCAGTGTCGAGGTTGCCATACAACTCTCCAGCTTCCGTTAAAGGACCCGACTTGTTTCCCACTCCCGTGGCGGGATCAACGTAGGCAGCATGGCCATTGTAAGCTGACGATGCATCAACGGTGTACTTTTCTCTCTCCATGACTGCGATGTGATGCGATGCGATGGGCGTGGTCTACGACGGTTGGTGTTGGAAGGGAAATGGAAGAGAAATCACAAGAGGAAGCTGCGAAGGTGGCAGGCTATATTTATATTTGGAAAGTGCCACCCAGCACCGCTCGACCGACGTGACACGCGCATTCACTCCATATGGTCACACAGGTGAATCAGTAGATTACTCGTGGTGGAGATCTCCCAAGATACTGTATATGGATCAACACGGGCCACCTCCATCTCGACCTCCACAGCTGTCAATCTCTAATCGCGTCTCGCCGCTCTGTGAAGCCGCGAACCATATCAGCTTCCCAAGCCTCGGTGGTCAAGGCTCGTTCCAGAGGCATTTCAGCTGTTGTCCAGACCTACGAGGCCTCCTGCTGACTCTTGGTGTTGGCATAATATACAGCACAGTACAGTACAGTATTGTAGCATGGCCGTTGCACCTCCCGGTCTGTCCTCCTGTTCCCTATTCGACATGTCGAGCTTTGCCCGCCAGATGCTGCCTAGCGGAGAACCACTTTTGAACAATTGTCACATAGCAATCGGCCCTGAAGTCACAAAATTTGCTGGCAGCAAGCCACAGCGCCAATGCCCATATCTAGATTATCAATACGGTTCGTGCTCCAAACATCACCCCTTTTATAGTCATAAACTTACAATAATAGCCTCGAACACCACGCCAGCTGTACAATCCTTCGCCTGCAAATTGCCACTTACCCACCAAGTTTAGTCCGCCTTGCATGGCAAGCGGGGAAATAAGACCGTTGTACTGGGATTTGAGGAGTGTTCAACACATGCGTGGTTACACGCATGAGTGAGCGTCCTGCAGACCTTCGGGTCATACCCAATAATGGTCACATACGGCGTGCCAAGGCCGATAATCAAACAGTTTTTCTTTGGCGAGAATACAATCGCAGTAGGGCTCTGAGCTCTTGAACTGCTTGTATCTAACTCGCTCTTCTCGGCGAGCCGGCCCATGACCAAGTGATACAGTAAGGGATATTAGCCACCTGGCAATCCCCCTTACCTGCAAATCTCACGGTCTGATTCCCACCACTAAGGCGTCGGACTTACTGGCTTTCATTAGCCCCCGGCTTCGTGTGGAGAAATTAATGGTTTACCAGACGACATCAAAATCGTCGATGAAGGAACGATCTTGATTGCGCTTGATTTGAGCTTGGAATAGCTTCAGATCGGAGGATTGAGCTTCTACCGCTATCATTAAGCCATCAACGATGCTTCAAACACAGAAAATATAAGATGAACCTTAACTGTGTCAGCTCTTTATATCTTTTCTCGGATTCTATCCCAAAAGAATTACATAAAGTGCCTTAGTTTGGAGATTTCCTCCGGCTGCTCTTATGTTACGGTACCACCGCCATTCTGTCACATCCATTGATTGGATGTGAGCTAGTCGGTGAAACAACGCCCTCAAACAGGCAGTCTTCTAGAACGCCAAGTAGAAAGACTAGGTAAATGTTGTGCGCCTCTCCGCTCCGACCTAGCTTCCGTCCAGAACCGGCTCTTACCAGCCAATTAACTCCATATTTGCATTCACGAGGTACGCACTCACTCAAATACGGCAAGGCTCATTGCATCAAGCGGATAGTTTTCGAACAGCCTCCTCCAAGCCTTCCATTCCTGTGGCTTTCTTGCAGCAAACGTGATCTAGGGCCCTTTATTTCTCCTCGCAAGGGTACATTCACGCCAATATGCAGAGCACTTGCTAGGCAGAACCGCATTGGGAAGATGTGTGTGTGAAGTGCACGGCTGGGGTTCATTGTATTATGGAACGGTCTGGGAGTGGAGTGAAGAACTTCGTGGAGCTTGGAATCGTGGCTTTTCTGGTGTGACAGACACGGCTTCCGGAAGCGGGGGGTTATCTTTTTCTGGAGCCCTCGGGATATCCGATAAGGTGGCTTTCAGTTATCGTTTCTTCAGCCCCTGGTGTTGTACTTGTTTGTTCGATGTGGAGGTTCGATGTTCTATTTTCAGAAGTTTCTGAATGGTATCATGTGTCATATTTGTCGAACGGTTCTAAGGTTGTGGAGGCTAGAAATCCCTTTATCTTTACTGGCAAGCAAGAGCTTTGCCAGCTACTGGGCTGCCCGAGCTGGAAGTTATTCATCTGTATTGCTGATTTTAGGGTCCATTTCCGGAGGAAAGGACATAAGGGGCAGTTCCGCTCCTCAACCGCAGGTGTGTTTACTGTACTCCACTCTGATATCGCTGTTCATATTGTTCTTCTATTGTTTTTCGGTTTCTCGAATGTCTGTCGAATTGATTGAACTAAAAAGTTGAGAGCGGATTTCTAGCCACAACGTATTTGCATTTAATTTGCCATTGTTGCACGGGTATTTATGCCCTGAGCTGGTGTGTTCACGTTTTTAGGTACCCAGAATCTTGCGATCGGTTGTCCATACCATTCATCGCGTAGATTTCAGGTAAATACATGACGATCCGTTCTTTCAGCAACTCTTGCCGTTGGTATATATGTGGACTGTGTGGCCCCTCATATTGACAGCCCCACTCAAATAGCGGCTTGAATAGCACGCAGTTTGACTATATCGATAAATTTAGTCGTGTGGCGTCTGGGGACTCAAACGGCAAGGAAACCAGGTGGAAGTGGTGAAGGTCCTGCCCGTGGGGTAGTAACGGATTAATAGTCGGTCCTTCCTTCTTTGCGAGCTTCGGTAAGCACTCAACTCTAGGTATGGTGCAGACATTGGTATTTCAGTGAGAAAGAGGATGCCCCTCCAGCAAGAGCAGGATGTCAACAGCCAAGCCAAGCAGGTATACCACCAAGTTAGTTCATGGCGCAGAGCAAGCAATATTCTGATTGTTGTGCATTCGTGGGAGTGAGACTCGAAGCTCCCATTATAGGTTGAGATGTGGTGCATATAGACCTCTCCGCCCCTCACAACCGCCGAGCAAGACTGCAGAAATCAAAACAAGTGCTGTGCTTGTAGTAAAGGAATCATTTTCGTGTTAAGTGTTTGCTGTGTAGCCTGTCTCGCCGGATGAAGCTTGCAGGATGTTCAACCATAATCGTCAATCGAGAAGTTTGAAGGTTTCGAGAGTTGAAATATTTTCCCGGAGAAAGCGTCTCTGTCCTCCTGCAGCCTATTAATGCAGGACCCGAATATGGCGGGGGTGTGGGGTTTGTAATGTGTGCTGTTGAGAGGACTTCGTGTTCAGGCTTCCGGAAGATAGGCCACAAGCAGGTTCATATCCACCCCAAAGCTGATTCTTGCAGGCTCTCAGCAACAAAACGACGCAATGCAGTCATGACCAACGCCCATTGGGTCGTTTAAAAGGGCTGCTGGCGGCTATTGCATAAAGGCTGCACGCGAAGCTCTACAGCTCTGCGCCCATCTCAACACATTCAACTTCAGATGTCATATAGCGCAAGAGAATATTCAAACGCTCTTTGCTCGCAACACTCCTCAGCCTGGCAGAGCCTAAGATCACATTCCACCCCCGAGCCACGTTCAAGACCTCAGCGCAAGAGGAGAGACTTGATCCCAGCCCAGCCTTGTGGGATCGGTGACATGCGAATTCTCACCGGCTGGCCTGTCCGTCGCCGCCTTGCAGCTCCTGGAACTGGTTTCTTCGTTTTTGGACATCCTCACAAACGACGTTGATTGTCCTGTCACCAGTGACATTGTCCAAAATGGTAGACCCTTTGACCTGCCTCGGCATCGCTTGCAACGTAATGCAAGTTATCTCTTTCTCTCACGAAATATATTCAGTTGTGGAACGGATCAAAGAAGACGGCTCTGTAGATGAAGAGCTTCGCCAGCACGTGGATCACATTACCGAGTCATCGAAAGGCCTGGAAAATTACCTCGACAGGATCGCAGATCAGCAGCTTCCCAGAAATCAAACAAACCTCAGGAACATCGCTTCTAAGTGTTTGAAAACTTCCAAGAAGATCCAAACAAAACTTGATCGGATTGACAATACTCGCGGTGGCTTGGTTCCGCGGGCAGTGAAATTATTCTGGAGGAAGGATGCTCTAGAGCGATTGGAGAAAGACATGCAAGATTATCAAGATGCTATGCAAAGTCAAATCTTAGTACATCTATGGCAAGTACTTCGTCTCTAAGCTTCTTGAGGAACCAGTCTCCTATGCTTTACCCCATCCATGATCGAGTCCCATACAGGAATGTTTCCTTGTATTATAGAACAGACGAAGAGTGCTTCTGATCGGTATGACTAATTCTGATTCTAGTGATCAAAATGAAGCTGCCAATCTCGTGCAAGAAGATAAACTCAGAAGTCTTGATCAAGTACTTCAAAACTTCATCAAGGCTTATAGCCAAGGACAAACGGAATTCAAGGATCTTATATCGAGTGAAGCTCAAACAACCCAGTCGTTGATTGCAACGGAGCATGAAGAGACCCGAGCCTATACTAGGACGACCCAGGAGGATATAGAACTGCGAAGAAATCTTGAGAAGAAGCGGGAGCAACTACTCAAGAGTCTCAAAGACCATAGTATGAATGCACGCAAGAATCAATTGGAAGCAACCGATGGCGTTACCTTCTCCTCTGTATTCGATGCTGAGACCGAGACTCCCTGGCAAAGCTTCACGCACTGGCTACGCTCTGATGATCCACTCTACTGGATATCAGGCAAGGCGGGTTCAGGCAAAAGTACCTTGCTAAACTTTCTTTTCGAAGATGAAAGGACCAAAGAACAGCTCAACAATTGGAGCACTGACTGTGCAATTTATGTCCATTTTATTTGGAGCTCGGGAACACCATCGCAAAGAAGTATCAGCGGCTTGCTTCGCTCCCTGTTATATCAAATTCTCGCGGAAAATGAAACAATAATGGATAGCCTGCGACAAGAACATGTACGACTTTCGAATTTCACTACCCCCGATGATTGGTCCAGGAAAGACCTTGAGATAGTACTTGTCAAGTCTCTGTCGCTGCATGAACGGGGTGTCTGTATCTTCATCGACGGGTTAGACGAAATCGACCAAAACGAAGGTCCATTTGATCTTCTGGAGCTCGTGGAGCGGATTTCGCATTCTCCAAGCACGAAGGGGGTAAAACTTTGCGTATCAAGTCGACCAGAGCTTACTTTCTCTCGAGGCCTCGAAAGATGTCCGCAACTCAAGCTTCAGGATATAACACATCAGGATATGCGAACGTACGTCAACAGCTTTTTGCAAGCTAATCCGTTTGACTTCGAAGAAATGGACGAGAAGCAGTTCGTTGATACAGTTGTTTCCAAGGCGGAAGGTGTCTTTTTGTGGGTGTCTCTTGTTCTCAAGAGCTTGCAGCGAGGGGTCGCTAACGGCGATGATCCGAAGGAATTGATGCAACGGCTGGAAACACTCCCATCTGAACTTGGAAAGCTGTTTAAAGAAATGTTGAAGCGAATCGGTGACGATCAACCACTCTATGCCAAGGAAGCCGCCTTGTATTTCAATATCTGGATGGATTTCGAAATCAAGGATTTTATTTTTTCTGGAGAAGCCACTTTATTCAACTTCGCGGCCGCGGTAGATCCAACTCTAAGGGATAAGCTTCTTACGCAGAAACTACACCCGTCTCCTGAAACTATAAATGGGCTTCTACTTGCGGCACATCGCCGGCTGCTATCGCGATGTGCGGGGTTGCTCGAGACAATTACTGCTGGGGAAGAGAAAGACATCGAGAAGATTCTTTCTCGTCAAACACCTAAGCCTTGGGAAGGGCTACGAGTAGCCTTGATTCACAGAAGTGCAAAAGATTTTTTACTGAATAAAGAGGACATGATACTGGATCCGGACAAGACAACCCCTGCCGAGCGGAAAGTCCGGATATTACAAGCTATTGCGCTCGACGATCTATATCCAGCGGACCCATCTTCAGCCGATGCGCGACAAATTGATAATCATAACGAAGGTCGTTTCAGTGCATTGGGCTTTTCAAGCTTAGGAGAACTCGGTCTATCGAGCGAACAACAATCTGAAATTTTCGATTTGACCAAGACTATATATCAACATAATGGCTGGCCCGATATATACGAAGCCGCCGCTCGTGTTGCACTTGACCATTGTCTCGAGCGTCTCCGAGAAGGCATTTATCAAAATCAAAAGGCGGTTCAAAACTATATGTTGCTTTGCGTCGATCCTGAATGGCAGACCGTCAGTTCCCTAGAGTGTTTCTTGCGGGTGGCAACACGCCTCCTAGAAATAGGCGCCGATCCTAATGCTATATTTCCGTCCTGGATCAAAACGAAGAGTGGTGCATCTATAGGTATTCCTACTCCATTACTTCAAAAACATATACAGTGCCTTTTAAGTATGCCCGTAGGTAGGCTGAGAATGGAGTTACCCTTTGGCGGTGAGTATATGTTTCTAAGAGTCAAGTTTTTCAGCGAACCTTTGTTCTACTCCAACCTAGGAGGGTTGGGACCCTCAAGATGACTTCCCCTCAAGATGATTTTACACTAGAATAAGTAGGCTAAGATTCTCGCCTATTATTGTTTGGTGGAATCATCTTGCGGGGATATTATCTAAGGGGTACCGACCCGACCCTTCTAGGTTCAGCCGAAAAGAATCATCTGAAAAAGGCGCTTGATATTTCTATACGGTAACTATAACTCATTAAGGCTTACGAGTAACCGCAGTAGAAAAGAGCCTTGACTTCTATCTTCATTCTGGTTTAGACGTCAAACACAAGTTTTTGCACCTCGAGAGGATGTGGGAGAAAATATACGTTGAATACCCAGCCCGGCCGAGACAAAGCCCGTACTCAAGTGCTAGACGTGTAGAGTATGGGTACGTAGTAGTGGAAGTCAGCATCGTAACTCTTATTCACTACGTAATTACAAAATGTACCGACGATCCAGTGGAGAGGTTAGCAATGACTTCAAGATTAGGCTTGGACACAACAAAGGCGCATCACAGAATTTTGCTTTACTGGCACAAGAGCGTTGTATATGCAGTAAGTGACGAGCAGTCACAAACCCTGCGCAGTATTGGAGATTCATACTGGGAGAATGACGGAAGCTTGGGGATGAGGAGCGAGAACCTGGTCCAAACAATGAAGGGAGAAGAGGTGGATGATGTCCATCAATGGCTTGTTGAAAGAGGATATCCAATCGTGGAAGAAAGCGATGTTGAGGGAATTTCAGACACCGCTTCTTTGGAAGACATGGCTGAGATATACTGGAGGCTGAACGAAAAGTATGGGATAAAAGCTCAGAAAGGCATGTCCAAAGTGTAACAAGTGTCGTTGAGACAAAGGCAGCATGTCTGTTTTACATATTCACCTCCGAACAGCACCAATCGGACAGTGCTTGAGAAATTCAATGAGAATGGACACATAGAAGGAGACTACATAGGATCCAACCCTCCGCTCCCAGACTTTTCATTAACTCGCCATCGAGATCTAACTCATGGTAAGTGCTTGTCAGTATCTCTAATGTCTTCAGCTGACATTCTGATCAAGCATGAACAGAAGTTTAATCTCATCCAAGATATGAACACTCTGCGACGGTACCAGGAGACAACGTCCCGAAACTCTCAAATCCAAGGATGCACTCTATTACTCCACCAGTGTCTGAAAGGAAGACGCAGATACTACGAACTTGCCTCGAAAGAGACCCTGGCATGCTCGAGTGAAGTGCATGGATGATCAATGAGCCAGGAGAAGTGGGTAACTGAAGTCTTGAACAGAGTGCTGAAAATCTTGATACCGGGAGATGTAGGATACCAGAAGATTTGGGCCCGTCTGGAGGCTAGCAAGGCCGTCGCAAATTCCGTGTAGACCTTTTTTCAGCTAGGCGAGGTACTATGAAAGGGGGTCAGTCACGTGTTGCGCCATCGCTCCTTCCTTCTAGTGAAGGTGAGTCTGAGGAGGCTCGCCGAGTTTCTTTGAACCTTTGCCAGCTTAACTTTTAATCAATATCAAATTTCAAGAGCTTGCTTATCTCAAATACTGCTGGTATCCTCCCTCCCTCCCTCTCCTTTTCCTGCCCGAATTTCGCTTGCACAGCTAATCAATCCCGCTAATCCCCCTCACATTCACAATTACACCTTCCATAATTCCCCCCAAAAGCCAAATCAAAAAGACAAAAGGTTCAGCAAGCACGCTTCCAATCCCCGTTCTAACCCTGCCTACATCCTCAAGCTCTCAACATATAAGAACGCGATACACGACCGCACCTGCAATCCCGTCTACTTTTGCCCAATCCCCACAAATCTAAAGACATCAAGACCGCGCTCCTTGCCTACCTACACGTCCGTAGAAGTTGTGCATGCAGCTTTAACATCCCTCATCTTGTTCAATCAATTCTAGTCCCTCTAACGCATACAAATCAAATGATTGAGATGTACTTCGTGCCGCAACACCTGTTTAAGCAGGTGTTTTGGTGGGGAAATTTGTTATTCATTGTTATAGGGATGGGAATGTGGCCGAGGTTTTTCTATTGGGGTTTTCGCCGAGTGAGGGGATAGATAGATAAGGCAAATGAGTGTTCTGTTGTATTGTGTGAGTATAGATAGGAAATGACTAAAGCGAGGGGCGTTGGAGGATGGGGGTTTGGGTAAGTGTATTGCGGAGCTGGTTTCTCCCCGATCGGGATGCCCCATGATTGAAAGAAACGGCGAAGAAAACACGGCGAGATGAACAAGGCAATCCAGGAGAAGGCCTGCATATACACCTGTGCAAAATACATTGGAAAAGCTAAATAACAGCACGAAGCTACGTCACATGTCAAACAGCCAATAATCATATTACTATTTTTTTCATTTCATGTTCCTGCCTATTCATCAGGGTTATCAACGTTTCCGCCGAGCGACTGGCATGTCCATTCGCAGGTCGCATCTTCGCAAATGCCGCCTTCGAATTCTATCATACATAATATTCTTTTCCTCATTCCATTTAACCTGGCCCCTCATGCAAACCCAAAGTAGCAGCAGCAAAGGAGCAAAACGCATAAGCAGGTGCTCATGATAATCATCCATCTCATCATGCCCTGCAATCTCATTCCATAAAGAAAAAGGAAATCGGCAACGTTACAGCATAATGCTGCAACTGGCCATCTTCATTCAATGCAAGTGCCTCGGAATCGCCACTAGTTTGCAAGACTTGGATAATCGGAATTCTATGGCCGAGGCTGAATGGCAAGAAAATGCCGAATAGGTAAAGGTGACTGATGTACAAAGTTCGGAATTTTCGAGGGAGGCGTATGTTACAGTCGATAGGGACGTTGTTAGGACCAAAGAAGAGAAAGGTATTGAAGATTCTTCGGAAGGGAGTGAACAATTCGATCATTCCTCCTCTGAATCAGAATCCTCATCACCACTGGATTCGGGATCTTGGGCTTCCACCGCTGGAGCATGTCAGTACTCGGAAATACATTTCGTCCACACGGAAACTTACTAGGCATCACAGGTTCTTGGGAACCAGAACCTTGTCTGTTTGCAAACTCTCTCTCACGACTCTTCAGAAGTTCAATCTTTTGCTCCTGCTCACTCTTGCTCATTGGCTTGTTCTTTTTCTTGGTTGGAGGCTTTGCTAATTCCCGTGGGACATCACGCGCCTCGAACTGCTTTCGCATGTCTGTGTCAACTTCCGGGCAATGTATCATGATTAGGCCGTGGATTTTCCATAGGGTAGGAACGCTGACAACGTCAATGTCAAGCTCAAGCGTTCCATCGTCGCCGACCTATGAAGTGTTAGCAATGTATTAGGATAATTGGGAACTCGGGATAACTGACATCAACACCTGGCTGTTCCGCCTTGATCATTTCCAAAACTTGACTTGACAATTCTTCAGGGAGGGAGCCAATACCAGCGGAGATAACCTCCTTCTCCAATGTGCCCATATATTTGGCGTGCGGCCGGTTTCCACCTGCTTTCTTTGGCGCAGTGGCCTTCTTTACGGGAATCGGCTTCTTTGACTTCGAGGGCCTTGAGAGCTTCTTGGTTTTTTTGGCCGCTGGCCGAGGTTGAGATGGAGTGTCTTTCACTTGCTTCGAAAGCAGATCGATCAGCTGATGTTGCAGATCAATCATGTCCTTACTTGTCTTCTTGTCTCTCATCATCTCAATCAGTTTACCCTGCTCCTCGATGAGCCGCGTGGCAGCTGCGCTCATGCTACCACTGACAGGCGCGTTTTCTGCCTCATCTTCATCTTCATCGCTCTCCTCCTCCTCCGAATCAGGTGAGCCGGCATGGCTAGCGGGTGCAGGTGAATGGTCAGCTAAATATTGCTGCTTCTTATTCCATTGCCGATCAAAGAACTCTTGGAATTCTTGTCCAAGTTGTCGGACGGCATTTCCAGGAGGGTTGAATTTGAAGCAATTGCTAACGATCTGCCTGATGTCCTTTTCGAAATCCTTGGCATTTCCATAATTTCCTTGATTGAGCTTTTTCTCGACAGTCGAAAGATCCATAGGGTTTCTGATGACCGCGAAGTAATTTGGAATGCCGAGAGCGACAGGGTCGACCGGAACGTAGAAAGCACTTGCGAATGAAAAATGCTTGGGATCTTGCAACTCTTTCAACACCTCTTGGCAAAATTTGAGTTCTGTGGCAAACTTCTTGTTCTTGGGCCTCGCGATAGTATTGTATGGAAGATCCTTGTTTTTAGGGGGATGGATTTCTCGCTTCGGGCGACTACTCTCTCCCGAGAACTCGCGACGGATCGTCGGGGTACTAGTCGTTGGATCCAGCGCGAAAGTCTGTGCTGGAGCAGATGCTTTGACGGTGCTTGCACTGGCACCTTTAGAAAGCCTTCTGTGGGCACTCCGCGGAGCAGATGCCACTACGGATTCTTTCTTGACCTTCTCCCTCTTCGGAGGTGGAGTGGGCTCAGGCTTGATATTGTCAATCCTGGAAGTGAGATAACTTTGAACCACACGAGCAGAGACTGCAACCATATGAGCGGGTCCATTGAATTCTGCTGCATTGCTGGCGATAAGTCTAGCATCGTCTTTCACTGCATCCAAGGTAGGATAGGCTGAAGACTTCAACTTTTGTTCCATTGTAGCCAGATCAACTGGATTCTGGATCTTGGCAATATAAGAATCAGCAAGTAATGGCCACATTTCTGCGACCGGCCTGACGAAATTTCTCCCATCCTTGCTCTTGGCCGAGTTTTTCAGGATCTTGATGATTTCTCTCGTTTCGTATTCGGAGATTGGCGTTGGATCTGGCTGGACGGCAGCAGCTTCGCCATTGGGAGCCGGTGGTACGTCAGCCATTTCTTGGTCCAAAGCAGTGGTCTCGTCGGTCTTTGCGCGCTTGGCCGATGGCTCATGTTCGTCGTCGTCCTCGCGTTCTCGGGCAACTTTTGGAAGTGGTATAGGTGCATCTGCAATTGGAGCTGTTGCTCCAGTCTCAGCCTTGATGTTGTCTGTGCCATTTTCACTCATAATAATATCGTCTTGTTGAAGGGTTCCATCGTTGTCCGCGTGGAGCGGAAGTAGATCGTCAGAAGCAAAGTCTCCGGGTGTATCTTGCAGTGTCTGGCTGTCGGCAGAAAAGTCGGGAAGGTCGGGGATATTTCCTGAAGTACCAAGATCAGAGACATCTGCGCCAAGTGTCTGATCAACACGGTCTTCCCCCTGCGGTAGATCCGCTGGGGCGTCGAAGTCGAAGTCCAGACTTGATTGCTGCTCCAGTAGCTGCGGATCTGCGGCTTGCACTGGTGGTGATGTATGGCGAAGGTCAGACTCTTGCGCCTCGACGACAGGAGCGACTGTTGAGGGTGCTGCGACGTCCTCCACAGCTGACTCGATGGCCGAGTCTGCCGAGGCAAGTAGGTCAAGTGTAATTGGTTCCGGCGCATCGGGTGACGTTGAGGGCTGTAACTCTTCGGTGGTTTCATTCGTGGTGGGAAGTTGAGAGTTCAAAGCCAAAGAAGACATTTCTTCGGCGGGTTGCGACTCAGCGGCGGTTGGTAGCTGCATGCCGGCGGATGGCGCTTCGACAGATTGGTTATCAATAAAAGCCTCGGTATTTGCGAACCCATTCACAGTTGTACTAGTCGCACTGGCTTCAACATTGTTTGAAGTTGAGGCGGGATCGATGGGTTTTGGGAGAACGTCTTCAGGAGGGGCGGCATCAACGTGGTTGTGGGTCTCATTTCGGATTGAGTTTCTGTAACATTTTGATTCATAAATAAGGGTACACTAAGTAGAAAGGAGAAGGGTACAAGGAGAAGCGAAGATGAAAAGCGACGACGAACATGAATGCAGATTGAAGAAAAGGAAGACTCACCCGTTGATATCTAAATCCAAAGCCATCTTATCAGATGATGGAACGGGCTGTATCTTCTGCTCGACGGCGACTCCTTCTGGTTGCGCAGTGGTCATGACGGCCATCAACAAACAGACCCCTCGTTGAGCGGCGACGGGTAGGTGCCGACGAGACTACGGGTGTAGACCAAAGCTGAAGGAAAGAGCGATTCAGGGTGGGGTGAATTGGGGTGGGGTTGATTGTCAAGTGGCGCAGATGGATGCGCGATGATATGCGACACTTGGGTGGTGAGGCGCAGATGGAAAGCTTCAAATGTTGCGCCGAGGTGCGATACCAATTTGTTGGAAAGGAGGGACGGGGGCAGCCTCGCGAAGAATTTATAGCCTCGCCTAGAGATGGAATGGGGCGGCCGCGATTGGCCCGGCGCAAAAGGATTGCCTGACCTGACTCTGACTCTGACTCGAATGACGTGCGCGGATGGAATGGAACAGAGGGCGAGTGAATGCGCGCAACCTACCTTACCTATAGGCAGTGAATGTCAACCCCCCAGTCACAGGAATTGCCTTTCGAAGAGCTGAGGTCAAGGTTGAAGTTGAGGTTGAGAGGGTGGTGGTGATTATGGTGTTTTGGTGGTGGTGTTGATGCGAGTGAGTACGCGACTTTTTTCTCTCGGTATTTATTATTGGGAGTGAGGCGCGGGCGCGTCGTCGTGTTTTGGGTTGGCGTGAACAGGACAGGTACAGGTACTACTAGCGAAAGAGACCCTTGGTAGATGATATACTGAATGTACCGACGAGCCAGCGGAGCGGCCGGCAATACAACAGGAAATGCGGGTAAATACGAGAATACGGGATTCTAGTATCGGCAGCCAATGTTCATTCAGCAAGGTAAGGAAAGAACAAGTCAGACGGAGATGGATGGTCGAGAACTGGGTGTGGTCCGAGTGGTGGTGAGGTGAGGGCGAGGTGAGGGAGTGTGTGAGCATGAGAGTTTGGGACGGCAGCGAATAGGAAGCCGAGCGCAAAGGGCAAAAAGTTCAACAGAAGAGCGTCCTTGAGTCGGTGGGAGGAGAGGGAGATCCTAAATGTATTATGAGGGAACCCGAAAATTAGCGAACGCCCAGCATGCTGCCTTAGCTTGTTCCACCCTGCCCTCTCCAGCCACTCACCGCCCAGCATTCTCCAGAAGTGTAAGGATCCAGTGCGCCTGCGAGGCCTAGTGCATCCAATGAAAAAGGATCTCCCGTCATGGCCTGATCCAGCCACTCTCCTGTCTACTGCATGCACCAGCCCCTGAGCGGCCGGATGCAGGTCAAGCGGAATTAGGTATGGCCCAAAGGCTGCGATCCGGCCCTGCATCTAAGGCGTCAAGCCTTGTTGCTCTTGAAAATCGCTAAGTCCACTCTCCCCTTTCCGCTATTTATGCTCCGGTACATGGAGCTGCGTCAAAGCACTTTTTCTTCCCGCTAAACCTATAGCAGAACCTGTGCCACGTGATCGTCGGATTAATTGGTTATCGAAAAAAAAAAGTTTCTGAGGATGGCAGCTTTGAGGTAGCGACCTCATCAAACACCAGGCTCTACCAACACCACCCTCGACTGCCCGCTGCTTTTCCTAGACGTAAATCTATCACCAGTACCAACAGCCAAACTCCTGAATTTTCCAACACACAAAATTCATCATGTCTGCAAAACGAAAACTCCCGCAAAAGCTTGCACAGCCAAAGGCAAGCCAAAACGCGAAAATTGTGGGGAAGGTCAATTTGGATGATTCAAGAACAGTGGTATCGGGTGGTGCGAATCCTCTCAAGTCGCAGCTCAACGGGGTAAGAGAGATCGTTGATATCTCGAGTGATTCGAGTAGTGGGGAGGATGGTGATTCCGAGGAAGAAAGTGCGGACGAGGCCCAACCCACAAATGCAGAAGATATCTCGATGGCAGATGCAGAGCCCATCCCCGACGACACCGAAGAGAACGGCCAACCAAGTTTCGGTGACCTCGTGAGAGCGAATGCCTCTGAACCGATTGATGTAACCGGCGCATTCGAGGACCCCTCATCTCGCACCCTTGCGTACCCACAAGGCAACCAAATACAACCTCCTTCCGGCGCATCGCTTGGAACAGTCCTCACTCAAGCACTCAAGACAAACGATATCTCTCTCCTGGAATCTTGTCTACACACTACCGATGTCAATACCATCCGCGCTACTATCCAACGTCTCGACTCCCCTCTCGCAGGCACCTTACTACAAAAGCTCGCTGAGAGGTTACATAGAAGACCGGGCAGAGCAGGGAGCCTTATGGTGTGGGTTCAATGGACACTGGTTTCGCATGGTGGATATCTGGCAACACAAAAGGATTTGATCAAGAAGCTGGCGGAATTGAACAGGGTCATCGATGAGCGGGCGAAGGGTCTACAAAGTCTGTTGTCTCTGAAGGGGAAATTGGATATGTTGGAAGCACAGATCGAGCTACGGAGAAATATGCAGAATCAACGCCGCCGGACCGACGAGGATGAGGAAGACGAGGGTGTGATCTATGTTGAGGGTCAGGAGATTGACGAGGCCGTTGCCAAGCCCCAGCGACTGGCACAGAATGGCGATCTAGAGGATATCTTGGCTGGCAGCGAAGTCTCAGAAGACATGCCTATGACCAACGGTGTGATTGCAGATTCAGAGGATGAGGCAGACAGCAGCGGCCAGGAAGACTTAATAGACGCGGAGGCCGAAGAGACCGATGACGACTCGGCAGATGAGGATGATGTCGATCACGACGATGAGGATTCCGAGGAAGAGAGCGATGAGGAACCCCCACCAACAAAACTGCAGCGAGTGAGTGGCGTTGCGTCGAAGAGGAGATGAAGGGGGGACACTTCGTTATTGGAAATGGCGTTGCATGGTCAGGCGTTTGTGATTTTGCTCAAGATGGCGCACAGCTGCCTCAAAAGCCTAAAAGGTAGATTGTAGATGTATATGATACCTTGGAACCCATGGAAATAAGATCAAATATATACTTGTCACATGATTAGCCTCTTACCTACCTACCTACCTAGGTATTCATGAAACCAAGACGATACCAGAAGCCGATCCAGTGCGATGTTCGTAGTACGATGGCCCGAAGTAGAAACATCATGTGCCTCTTCCACGTCAGATCTCCCCGAAGACGCTTCATCATTTCCTGTCCGCGTACGCAGAACAAGGCTGAATGATGCAGTGGAGTAGGAAGACCCCACCAAGATTCCAGGTCCACTTTGGATTTTCCTCCTTATCCAAAACCCCCCCCACCCCCCTTTTTTTTCCTGTCACCAATTTATATTAGGCGGCTATGAACGAGGTGCTTTGCTTACTGTACCTACCAAGAAACTAAACGTTCGTATTCCTGTACCCGTACCTGCTTTTCCGAGCCTGCCAATCGTGCTATTCGTCCGTCGACCTAGCCACTTCGTTCCGAGATGAGGAAACGAGCCGCCTTCAGCCCCATTGTTTTCTTCATCTCCGCTCTGGCTCGCTGCGCTGACGACGCTTGCTTGTCGCTCACTTCCGTATTATTCGGTTTTCCTTTTCTACCCTCCACGCCCCTCCGATGCTCTCTTTTGTTCAAACAGTCGTAAATATACATATACATATACATATACATATATACATACAGTCAGTCTTTCCTTTCGTCTGTCTTTCTCTTTGTATTATACCATACCACACCACCCGTTCGCGATACAAATCAATCAACAGAAGAGCAACACCACGCAAGGCAAGGCTGCCGTGCCGAATCGCCCGAGTAGTTGGAAGCAAAAAAACGTGCGAGGCGTAGAGATTTTCTTGGCGGGCTTGTGTCACTGGTGGGCCAAGAAGCTTGGCGCTGCTTCTGAGGATACAAGGCTGGGTGGGCGCATTATTGTGATAGCCTTGTGCTACTATACACATTTGAAGTACGGGGTTGAGGAAACTGGAAGGAAGGAGGGAGTAGGAAACATGGTGGCGTTGAAGAAGCGCCTCGGCGTCTCGATATTCCTGGCGATCCTGTCGCTCGCTTCAATTATGCTGTTGCTTGTCGGCCGGTCTGGCGTGCATGCGCATCTGAAGAAGATTGGGCTGGGGGGTTCGTTGTCGTCAATGGACCTTTTGGGCTGGCGCAAGAAGGGGGGGAATGATAATGGTGCGAGGGTGGTGGTTTTCGGGGATAGTTGGGTTGATGATAGCATACCGGTGGGGGAAGAGGGGAAGGGGGAGAGTTGGACGAAGGTTTTGTGTGATGAGGTATGGATTTCCATGAGACGATATGGATAATGTCATGAAGATGCTGACGAAAACGAAACAGATAAGTTGTACCTCATACCAGAACTTCGCCGTCACGCAACCCAGAGACGCTTATCCAGCACAACCACCAAACGGAGCCATGGTCTCAAGCAACATCCACGTCGCCTCGCTCCTAAACTCCCCAGGCAACCTCGAACCAAACAGCACACCAATAACGCTCCTTCCAGACCTAAAAACACAAGTCAAATCTTTCATCGCGCTCCCGCCTCCGGAGACCCTAGCCAAGGAAACCCTATTCATCATCTCCTTCGGATTCTGGGACATTTATAACTTCGCCTCCCTCGAATACGCACTCGCGAAAGACACAACAGATGAAAGCATCAATGAGCTCTTCGCCCAACTCGATATCCTTTATGCGCACTACAACTCTTCTCTCTTTTCCAGTTCTACCACTCCAGCCAACACTTCTGCACACACTTTCCAGGTCATAATGCCCAAAGTCCTCGACCCCTCTGTCTCCCCGGGCTGGCTTTCCCAGCGCCCTTCCCCCGTAAAACCCTCCTCCATCGCCGAGCAACAGAAAAAACGCCGCATACCTAACGGAACGCTGGAACCAAGGGGTGCAAAATAAGCTCGGGCTATGGATGAGAACTGCAGATGAGATAGAAGCAGCAGCAGCATCAAAAACAACAGCAAAGGAAGCAGCAATAGCAGCTGCTATTGCAAAATCAAAACCAAAACCAAAAGCCAGCACTACGACTTCACCTCTGAATGCAACGCCCACATCAGCTCTAAGTAAGACAGCCAACGCAGAGGTGCTCAAAGACGTATTCTACTATGACCTATCCACCCACCTCCTCGACACCATGATCGAACACCAAATGGAAGCTGAAGGCCTCACCGACGCCTCTGGTCTTGGTGCAGGCGACAACCCATATGAGACTGTGGAGCATCCTTGTGTGTACCAAGCTGATGATGACGAGGATATTTATGGGCTTGGAGAGTTGGGAAATGGGATGGCTGTTTGTGCGGAGCCGGATATGTGGCTTTGGTGGGATGCATGGGGAATTGGTGCTAGGGCGCAGAAGGTGGTGGGGAAAGAGGTTGCTGTGCTAGTGGGGAGCGGGGGAAGCGAGAGGGTGAGGTTGGCGAAGATGGCGAGCCACGGTAAAGGTGGCTTTTGGTCGGGGAGGATGGGGGGTGCTGTGTAGATATGATTTGTGGTGTGGTGTTCTCTGCTGTGTTTTGGATGGAGTTGGAGGTTGGCCATAGGCCTTTTTGGGGTTGGAAAAGATGTACGCTCATGAAACCGGCGTTTTGGTCGAGAGAGAGATCTTGCGTATACCATTTTTGCGTATCGTATATATAACCATATAGAGCTGATGATAGATTTGCCGCCTTCAAAATCTTGCTCTGCTCGATGATGCCTCTAAGTGAAGACAGTGCAGCACCACCAGGCTTGTGGGACCTGGTAACGGGATCTGTCGCTGCAACCTTTTGGGTCAGAACACATGAAGACAGCGCCCCGTTCATTCTCTCCCAAAGGCGGAACTCTCGACTATTGGCCTCGCGTCAATATCGATGTGGTTTCAGCCCCTCGCGAGATATTCGTCATCGCTTAGGTTGCTACCAAGAGGATTCTGGACATCGACTCTGATGCGGCAATCAGCGAATTACCATCAATGCATTCAGTGACTACTGAATAGAGCCGAAATCTAAAGTCATTCAACATTTTCAATCGATGACCTTGACCTGAATATTCATATTCATACCATCCCGAAGTCCCTTCCGAGTCCCCTTTCTCGTCTTCTGTTGTTTTGGAAGCTTCACGTACTCTCCCCACAAATCTGCTTCTCGCTCCTTCTCACAGGCACAAATTGGCCTCGATCCAGATTTCGTATCCGGGTTTCCATCTGCCTGGGCAAGAACATCCATATCGAGACAGCTCTGGCAGCATCTCGGATCATCTGAAAGCTCGCAAGCAGCACAGACAACCAGAACCAGATGACAGCCCTTAGAACGACATTTGCTCAACCTATCCGAAAGATTCGTGCAAACATGACACTGTGCCACAGGCTCAACTTTGCCACCTTCCTCCAAGGTCGTCGAGCCTCTCGCATCAAACACGAAGTTCCGTCCTTTAAACAGACTCTCCTCTGGCCTTTTCCTTCCCTGTTCAATCTCCCCTTCCATCCACATCAAATACCCCGCTATTCCCCCCTTGAGCGTAGCAACCCTATCCCCCGTCCTCTCGTGCAAAAACCTCGCACCCTTCTCACACCTAATCCCACCCGTACAAAACGTCAAAATCTGTCTCTCCCCCCTCTCCTCCCCCACCATCTTCCGATTGACATACTGCGGCCACTGACTAAAACGCCTAATCTGCGGTCTCAGCGCCGGCTCTCCGGTCCTCGGATCAACAAAATATCCAATGCGGGACTCATAATGATTCCTCACATCCAGCAGCAGCGTATTCGGCTCCGTATGACATCTCTCATGAAACTCCTCTGGAGTCAATACCTCGATAGAATCCCAAGATGAAGGAAGATAGTTCGTCACGCCCATGGGTGTAATCTCAGCCGTGACACGAACTGATGCAGGCGCGCCGCCGAAGACACAGGAACAGCCTCCTGGGGTGGGCTTGAAGAACTCGCGCTGTTTCTGCGCTGTGTCTAAGTCGAGAGTGGAGAATGACCAGTGCACAATGCAAGCTTGTATATAAGCGGAAATACTTTCCTTTGTTCCACCGACGGTTATGTTGAAGCCTTCTTGTGCTATGCGGATTTTACCGCCGAGGGAGTATTTTTGGGTCAGGCTGGTGTGGAAGGCTGCGAGGGATGTTGAATTTTCTTGTGTGATTTTAGTATTTGGTAATGCGGGCGAGGCGGCGAAGTAACGGTAGAAGAGGAGGACTTGACCACCATCTGGAGTCGAGGAAGCTGGGCAGGTGCATGTGAAGGAGACAGAGTCTGAAGAGCCATGCAGACGTCGAGACTTTGGGATGCCAGCCTGGCTTCCAGATCCAGAGAGATCTGGTACCTTCTCGGTGGATACTTCCTTCATGGTTGTAGACTAAGAAATATTATTGTTCGGAACCTACTGTATTGTGCTATGCAGAAATTGGTTCTGTGTTCTGGAGGAAACAAAGTTTAAAACTCCTTGCAGGAGAAGATTTGTATAAACACGCGACGCCACAACCAAAAATACAGTGATATGCCCTTTTAGCATCCAAACCCCATTTTTTTAGCTTCTCCACTACTTTTGGATTCTACCCCCTTATTATATCCCCTCTATATTAGAAATCGCATTAAATCTACTAATACTCGTCCGAATTAAGCAAGTAAGAGCTTAAAATGATCCTCTTAATTAGTACTAACTATCTACCCAAGATTATAATAGTGCTATACCTTCTAAAAGCTACCTGTAAAGCTATCGAATATCTAATTAGACTACTAGGTAAAAACGATAATAAGTAGCTAGTAAATGAATTCCTCATAATACTATATTCTATAAGATATATTCGATAAGGCTAGAAGGTTCGTAATGCCTTAAGAGTTAATCTACAAGTATGCCCTAGAAGGCAGCTAACTATTACTATTACTATAGAGGACTTTATAGTTAAGATCTTTACTTGAGATATAATACTATATCAAGATGAAGTTGCAGACTATTTATATATAGAATTTAGCATTATATTACATTAACTATAAGTCTTAAAGCTCTACAAAAAGCTGAAGTATTCGAATAAGAGAGTTCGACTTATTATAGTATAGAGAGATATAGATCTCATACGAGCATTCTAGTAAAAATCGAGAGATTAGAGGCTAGAATAGCTTGTTTTCTTAGATAAATCTACATTTAATAAGCATATAAGTAATCGCAGATAAGGATAGGCCCTAATTAGTATTACTCCTAAAGTAAGGAAGTTACTATAAAAGATAGAGCGATAATTTATATTGCCTGCCTATACGATTAATAGGTATTTAAAGCCTATTATATTTAAAGGAGGCATTATAGCTATCATTTTTAAGGAGTAGCTTAAGTATGATATTCTACTGCAATATAGGCCTAATAAGGGGATTCGCGATATTATCATTATAGATAATACCTTAATTCATTAAAACTAGCGTATAGTTGACCTCTATACTGCAAAGGGGGTTTATATAAAGTATCTCCCTCCTTACTCTCCCTTCCTTAATCTAATTAAGGAAAGCTTCTACGATTTAAAGGCATATATCTATTATTACTATTACCTTTAAGAAGATAGTTCATATGCTAATTTTAAGGCATTTCTCTATAATATAGTAAAGGATATGTCTTCTAGGCTAGAGGCTGAAAAGAGAACACGTAGATACTTCCGTCATTTAGAGTATAACTTTAAAGAGCGTACTTAATACCTTTAATAGCTTTTCCTAGTCTAAATACGATTAAAAGTACTAGTATTATCTCGATTTTACCTTAATTTTGCGGCTCTATAGGCCCGGCCGTTTTAGCCTTAATAGCTATATCTTATAGAAAGTACTAGAACTCTACTACTTCTTAATAGAATTTTGATCCTATAAGTAGGGATAATTATTTGATCAATTATATATCTTTCAAGTCTATTAGTTTAATTTTCTATTATGTTATTATAAAGTTCTAGCTATTTTAGGAATGTATAGTTATATAGGAAAAATCGCTAAGTAATAAAAATTCACCCTAAAATCAATAAATCTATCAATTACTTATTATATAAATCATCTTTATCTAGAAATTGCCCCTTAATAAATATACTATCATACTCCTCTTGCCTAGCAATTATACCCTCTTAGTTAGGATTATACTTATTATCTTCCTACTAAGATTCGGCCCTAGAATAGCCTATAAATAGGGAATTGCTTTATCTTAATAGAGGAGCATATAAGGGGGATCTTCAAGTAGTATCTCTATCCTAGGCCTTTACTATCTCTTTGAATCTAGTAATCTCAAGGAGTATATCTTCTAGTAGACCTACTAGTAGGTTATACCTCTCTATATTAATATAGTAGAATTGCTCTAGGGTCTAGTCAGTATGCCTAGCTTTTATTATAATCGCATCTACGCTACTAGCGCGACTTTAGAACTAAGGCATACCTCTTAAATAGTCATAGAATAACTAGAGGATAGTACTATTTAGGATAGTAGATCGAATTAGGCTAGACTATCATATAGGGAGAGATCGATCAAAATTGCTAGTATTATAGAGGGGTACTAGTACCTTCTATCTCTACTCAGGCCTATACTAGGGGAGGCAATACTACTCGTTATTATCGAATCGATTCTACTACTACTAGTAATACTAGCTCCCTCTAATAAAGTTAGTAGGCCTAATATTATTGCGATTATCTAGAGGTAAGGGGGAGTAGATATATTAAGAGGGAGGTAGAAGAAGGAGGAAAGCATATTAATTTCCGAAAGGAGATATTATTATCTAAGGCTATATCTAAGGCTATATCTAAGGCTGTATTATCTAAGGCATAAACCCTAATCTAGAAGCAAATTACTATAGTACTAGAGCTAGAATCGCCTCTATTTGAGGCACTAGAAGACGAGCAGGAGTACTCTTTTTAGTAGCAGCTAGATCTACTTTATAATAGAGAGCTTCCTTAAGCGTCAAGCTGATCTTACTAGTAGTATAGCCTTTGATAATACGAGTCTAATTAGCCTAGAGCAAGATTTCACGCTTAGAGAGCTTGAAATAGACCTTACTATCTTCATTAATCTAATAAGCATTACTGCAATTAATATAGGCTTGATCTATATATTCTTAGTATATCTTAAGATCCCGTAATATCTTAGGCTTTAATCCCTTCTCTAATTAGATAATACCTTAGAGGTCTAACTATATCTTAGAAGTACTAGAGGACCCCTTTTTACAGCTCTATACTTTAGCCTTATCATTAGATAATATGTACTTTACTGCCTTATCTTTGTTCTTACCTTTAGATTTAGGGTCTTCTAGAGGGAGAGCTTCCCTAGAGGTAAAGCTTAATCCCTAGTTGATAGTAATGATAGCTCTACAAGTGATAGTCTATCTTATTAGTCCCTTAAAGGTATCCTAATCTAGCGAATTAATAATCTCAATTAATCGATTATCTTTTGCGGTACTATATTTGCTAGTCTAATAAGGGGGGCCTGAGGATTCCTCCTATATCCCTTCAATTTTATATACGCCTCGATCTTAGATCTTACCTAGTTACTATAAGTAAAATATAAGCTACTATTAGGTTCATCTAGAAGATCTACTATTTTCAGGTTTACTCTAGTAGGCTCATTATCTAAGAAGAGGTTACATTCGAAGGCTAGCATAAACGACTTTAGGAGGAGAGGTTAAGTAGGTATATCCTTATCTACTTCCTCTTCTTCTACTTCTTCTTCTTCTACTTCTTCTTTCTCTCTATCCTCTCCCTCTTCTTCTTCCTCCTCCTCCTCTTCTTCCTCCTCCTCTTCCTCCTCTTCAAGAGTATCTAGGATCTTTATAATATCCTACTTAATAAGTAGCTTCGGCTTCGGCTTCTTCTTTGGCAATTTAGAAGTAGGAATAATAGAGGCTTTCATCTTAAGTTTAATCGTAGTTTTAGCAAGAGGGGCTTTAAAAGAGGTAGGGGTTTTTTTTAGGGGGTACTAGTAGCATTTTTGCTATAGATTTAGTCTTCTTAGGAGCAGATCTATGGGTAGGCTTTTGGGAAGCTATTATATAGCTTAAACTAGCACTAGGAATAGCTTTAAAAAGATCTATAATAAGCTAAATAGAAAGTCTAGGTGTAGAATACTCGTTTGCCTGGCAATTATAGGTTTCACGAGATTTTGGTAGGTGTACGCACCAAAAAGTAGTGGGGAAGCTAAAAAATCGGCAAAAGGACGCTGATATGGCATATCACTATAGGTTATCTTGCCTGTCATTCCGTCAGCCGAATTGAGAGGGGCTTGATACAATAATAACAATAAAAATAAAAATAAAATCTTGCAAACATCTGTAACATCTTCATTGATTTCATTCGAGATCACGTGCGTCTAGATCCACTAACAACCTCGCCGCAGCGACGACCGGAGTACGGTGACTTAGATCTTCAAAGGATTTCATCTTCTTCCTCAAGACAGACGGGTTGAGCATGGCTGTAAAGCTCGGGTTCTTCAGTGTGCCTTTGTCTGATACCAATATATCCATCTCCTGCCTGGAGCCTGGAACCCAACTTCTTCTGAAGATTCCGGTCAGCTTGTGCTTGTGTTGATGGACTCACTCGAAATGCCACCAGGAAAAGGGGCAATTGGGTACCGTCGAAACGGCAAAAGGCAAGCATGTGAGCCTTGTCGTAAGGGCAAGTTAGCCTGTGATCATGGGAGCCCTTTTTGCGGCAGATGTGTGAGACGAAAGACAACAGAAAAATGCATCTACCATCCGGCACCGATGACAAGAGCTCGTGCCCCAATGGCTTTGTCGGATCTTCAAATCACTTCAGACACTTCACCAAATACTGTGCCTGAGATTGCTCTGTACCCCGGTCCTAACCCGGAGGGCGGAAAACCTGGGAGCCAGAGAGTTGTAGCTAACCGACCTCCTCGAAAGGACAGTGAGAGCTGGAAAGAGGCCGTCTATCCTCGATCGGCACGATATTACGGACCTACCAGTTTTGGGGCAGTGTTTTTGGAGCATCAAGCTACAGCAAGTGAAGATTTACTTGGACTTGGGGAGGATGTCAGGCAACATCCTGGTGCATGGAAATTTGGACAACCACTTTGTATGAACTGATCTTTGCTTCTGGTTCTGACTCATGTTTCCTAAATCTCACCTTACAAACCCATTTATCCATTCATTAGGCTTCAGGGTCTTTGACAATGCTGACTTATGTCTCTAGTGGGTAGAGAGAGACCTGAAGGTCCTACTATGCGATCAAAAGAAGTCATTAGAGCACTCTCTAATATTCCAACTAAAGCGATATGTGAGACCCTTCTCGCTACGCTAAGCACTCTTACGAAGACTACTATCAATCCAACTATGATAAAGCACTGCCTTACGAACCTTTGGGCAGAATTTGGGCCGCAGCTTGCCGGGCCTCGGTCAAATGAAAAACTTGCTCCAATTGCAGAGTTGTTATTCCAGAACGAGGAAAACCCTTTACCACCAAGTCCTGAAGATGGAATTGATTGGTTGAACACGTTCACAGGGCCAAACCTCCGAATGGAAATGGTCGGAGTATTTTTCTGTTTCCTGGGAAAGGCCTATCTTAGTCTGCAAGACTGGGATCCGCTTTTCAACGTGCCTGAAAACCACGATCGAGATAGAAAAGAGACTGCTTGGAGAATGAAAGAATGTGCAGACATTTGCCGTAAAATGTGCCACTTTTCAGAGACAGTGAATGAAATAGTAGTGGCACTCTCCTACAACCTCAGTATTCTGGAGAGTCAGTGTACCGGAGACGAAGGTGAGTTATTATGGTTCTAGTTTTCTATTGATCTATGCGAAAAATTTCTGATCATGGTACTAGGCTACTCAATGAGCCAAAGGCATGGAGATATGATCACAATAACCATCACCGCAGGACTTCACAGGCTTCCAGATTATACCAACACCCCTATCACCACTGCTTCAGAGTATAAGCGTCGACTTTTTTCTGGGGTTTACTTTTTGGATAAGACGCATTCAGCTCTAAATGGGATACCACCAATGATGGGCCGTCTTTATTGTGACGTCAAAACATGTCTTGATATCGCCGAGGAAGAACTATTTTTGCCGCCACATGCATTTTCCGTCGTAGTTAGCCGACTGGATGCCAACGGGTGGAACACATCAGGAAACATGTACGACATCAGCGTCTGTCGAGCTACGTGGCAACTTTGTTCTGTCCGGGAAGAAATCCTTGAGATAGCTTTGGGTGTCAACGTGTTGGTCACAGAAGAGCGTGTAGAGTAAGTCACCTCACCCTTCCTCGTATTGACTCGTCACTAAACAGTAGTAGGGAATTACGTCTCCGGTCCAAACAAGTTTTGGACGGGCTTCCAGACCAGCTTCAATACTACACTGATGCTGATCGAAAGATACCCAAAGAAAGTAATGGCAAAGGATTGTTTGCTCAAGCCTGTATTATAAATGACTACCTGCAAAACCTGTTTCTCGTCGACCGAGTTTCGATAGCTCGAGGATTTCCGAACGAGGAAAGGCTCCTCAATACAGCAATGGAACTGTTAGATATGTCCTTGATGTTTTGGATGGAGCGAGATAAGCTTGCCCCTTTCACTAGTTCGTTTGATTGGATTGTAAGTCATGACTGTCTATCAACGACTTGACAATCATCAGAAGCTAACGTGCAAATAGATCACATTCTATGGAATTCCCGCTGCGGGTGTGATCTGCGTTGAGCTACTAAAAAACAGATCCATGCCTCAGACCTACCTAGGATTTTCTCGGTCAGATGCCATCCAGAAGCTAACGCTATTCATTGGATTCCTCGAATGGATCAGGCCCACCGACGGTAATCATAGGCTGGCAAATCGCCTCAAGGTCGTTATACGGAGAGTGTTGGACCGTGTCTTAATGCCACCCCAGACCGACACACAGAGATCAAGTGAGATGGATGCGCCATTTGATCCAACCATGCTCCCACCTTTCGATGCCTCGCCGGATATGGATTGGCTGTATACTATAGATTGGACTCAAGGGTCTTGGATGGACTTCAATTCATAGGGACACTCATAGGGACACTCGAAGACCCTGGTGGCGTTGCGATGAGGCGCTCTTTGGCGTAATGGTGTATATAACAGGGTTTAGATGCCTTTTCGCCCTGCCATATTATGGTTTTGTTCAGTGCCAAAGCTAAGAGGCGTTTAATACTTCATAGATAATGAATTTAACGTTCAAAATGCCTATGCTAGGATTTCCCACAAGTAACGTGAAAACCTACCTTTCCATTACCACATGACCCCGAAGAACAGAAAATCTCTCCGCCTTTTCTTTTGAACAAGTCTCAGGATCATCAATCACACAGAGCCGTGACGCACTTCCCAAGTAGATACCCCATCACAAACCTCTTACAACATACTCCACCGCTCGCAATTTCCACCAGGGTATTAAGTTTGATAATCACAAACCCCTCCACAGCAAGCAAGCTCAACATCATCCTCCGACCCATCAAAACCGCACACCCACACCAACTCCCTACCCTGCCCTAGCCCTCTGCACGCCCTTCCCACAAAGCCAAAGAAGTGATCCAGCGAATCCACCCATAGAGAACATGAAACCTTACATAAGGTACCTATGCACTAATCCCCAATCCATCTCACCCGTTTGTTATTTAGCTCTAAGCGAGCCCCTTTTCCAACGGCCCTCACTCACTCACGTTCTGTACTTAAGATGGAGAGATGTTACCTAGAGACGGACTCTTGACTGTAGACTTTTCAGTGGCAGTTAGGTTGTATAAGTATACCGTATAGCGCGATTAGCAAAACAGAGCCATATAGGTCGAGTCAGGCCAGAGCAGCGCGACGTTATTTGCAGACCACACTAGTGAATTGTGCATTGAAACCCGACGAGAATCGAATGGAGCATAAGGTATGCTGTGTGCCTAGTAAATATACTTTCCAAAGCAAGCAATAAGTAATCCAATCCACACGTTGATAAGCTTTAGTTGAGTTTGGGGTAACTCCAGCAATTTGAGAAGACCAAATGATTGTCCCCTCATGATAACTTTGATATACAATGTATTGAATTATAAGAAACTACCTCTTGAATGAACGCATAGAGGATCTGGAAAACACCGTAAACGCCATGTCCTTATCTCAAAACCCCGCTCGCTCAACTGAACTTGCTGTAAACCACAGCAATGATGAGGAGAACCAAGACCGTGATGATACAAACAGTTATAATCCGATTTGTAGCCATCCTGTCAAAACTGTCAGTATTTTCCCTATCTGTGACTCTGCAACTGCATCAAGGGACGATTTACCTACGCGCCATCCCCCTCAACGTCTTCACACTCCTATCCACATATCCCTCGCTCTCCAGCAACGTAGCATTCGTATGCATGATCGTCTCCCTCTGTGTATGCAAGTCCGCAAGCGTGCTGGCTCCAATCGCCTCGGTGTCATTCGCCAGCGCCTGACTAGCCTTCAGCCGCTGCGAGCTGCGGTCCAACCTATCGGTTCCCGACAACAGCTGTTGGCGCTGCTCAAGCTGCACATCGTTCGGGTTGTCTGAGTATCGGGATCCGAAGAGCGCGGATCGGTCGTCGGCCAGGGAGCGCAGTTTCCGCTTGGCGACGTCGACGTCCGACTCGTGGTTCCGGAAGCGTTGGTTGACTTTGGTACGGGTTGAGGATGGGATGTTGGCTTTTTCGATGCGCATCTGCTCGAGCTGTTGCATGGAATGTTAGTACCTAGGTTATAGGGGCTCGATGCAATGTGTGAGTTACCAATTCATCTGCCTCCTCTACTGCTCGCTCTGCTTGGCTGATGGCGGCCTTTCGGGGTTCTCCAGACAGATCTGGGATCTGGTCCAACTTCTGGCTCAGGTCGGCCTGGACGAGTTTGAGCTCTGCTTCATAGCTGCTGAAGAGCTCAGAGCCGGCGTCGGTATCGAGAGGGTTGGCCATATTGGTGGTGGGATTTGGGGATGTTTAGGTAGAAGGTTGGTGTTGGGTGATGCTCATCGGCGGTCGCTAATGTTCCGAACTCTCGTGCACTGTTTCTTTGTTGACAGGTGATAGCGACTTTACGCAAGTATTTGATAGTATTGATTGCTGTTAATCTATGTTGGGTTGTATTGTAACTTCAACGTGTTGATTTTGATGTTATTGATGATGCCTCTACGGATTACGACGTCGACGTCTCGACTGAGTCCAGGAATCCTTACGGAGTTACGCCTCAATATCAGTGTTCCAGCCACAGACTGCGCCACCGCAAGAACCCACTGAAAGTCTTACAGGGGCCAAGATGGGATCTTGGGGATATCAATCCACCGCGAAGAGAATCCCTGTGGACGCTTCGACATGGAGATTCAAACAAACATCATGAGACTCGAGCAACGGCCATTGTTTGTTGTACTTGACAATACAATATTTCATTGAGACTTAGATACAGAGTCACAGATTCCATAGTGTAGTAGTGTAGTTCCTTGTCTCACATGCAAGCAAGCCACTAAAGCCTAAGAAAGGTCATCCCGCTCCATCCCCAAGTACAGTACAAGTACAAAACGTCACTCAGAACAGCCCCCGCCTCAGCTCCCAAGCTGCAAGCCCTACCCTCCCTCCATGTCGCCTTAAGTAGGCCATTATTCGTGAATCCTCCCCTCTCTTTCTCCTACCATACCTAGTCACATGTTCTCCTACCTCCTACATACAATGGTTCCTCTAACACCTCAATTCCCTAGAAAGAAAGTCGCCATCATAGGCAGTGGCGCCGCCGGAATAGGTGCTTTGTGGGCGCTCAACCGCACGCCTCACGATGTGTATCTGTACGAGGCCGCGGATCGCTTGGGCGGGCATACGAACACTGTGGAATTCAAGCATGGGAATAGCAAGACTCTCGTCGACACAGGCTTTATTGTCCTAAACACAGCTACCTATCGTCAGTTGCATGATATATCTTGGATCTTGGTTAATTGCAGCCACTGACCACCAGTACTGTAGCCAATTTCATTGCTTTCCTGAAATATATTGGAGTGCCTACTATGCCAACTGAAATGACGTTTGGCGTTTCTCGAGACAACGGCCTGTTCGAGTGGGCTGGTACTTCACTTGGGGCTGTATTTGCTCAGCGGAGGAATTTATTCTCGCCGCGCATGTGGAGGATGATATTCGATATAATACGCTTCAATCAGTCTGCGTTGGACTTGCTGGCGACCGAGGAAAGGAGTGAAGAGTATGTGAACGGGAATGGAAAAGGTCTTCACCATGCAAAAGAGCAGGAGAGTATAGGGGAATATCTGGCTAGGGAAGGATATTCAGATGCTTTCCGGGACGACTATCTTATACCGATGACTGCAGCGGTATGGAGTACAAGTCCCGATAAAGCATCACTAGAATTCCCAGCCGTCACTCTCGTCCGATTCATGTAAGTTGGGAAAGACTGACTAGAATTCAACATCTAACATCACTAGGTGGAATCACCACCTTCTCAGTACCATCGCTGCAAGGCCCGAATGGTTAACGCTCAAGCACTGCGGAAAGTCCTACATCGACGCCGTAATGAAAGGCTTCCCCCCCAACCACATCTTCCTCTCCACCGCCGTGCAAAGCATAACCAACACCTCCTCCGGGCGCGTCCAGCTACACCTCCCCACCGGCAAAGTCGACACCTACGACCACGTAATAATAGCCACCCACGGCCCGCAAGCCCACGCCCTCCTATACCCCTCCATCACCCCCACCGAGCACCAAATCCTCTCCGGCTTCCGCGTCAGCGCCAACACCGCAGTCCTGCATTCCGACCTCTCCCTCATGCCCGCATCGCGCACAGCCTGGTCCTCCTGGAACTACATGACCAAGTCCTCGCCCACGTCCTCGAATATAGACCAGGTATGCCTGACCTACAACATGAACATCTTGCAACACATCCCCGAGTCTACCTTTGGCCCCGTGCTCGTCACGCTCAACCCGCTGCACGCCCCGGCCCCGGCGACCGTGCAGGGAGAATACACGTACGCGCATCCTTTATACAACGCGAGAGCTATCAAGAGCCAGAGCAAGTTGCACATGATTCAGAATCAGAGGGGGATTAGCTATGCGGGCGCGTGGACGAAGTACGGGTTTCATGAGGATGGGTTTTCGAGCGGCTTGAAGGTCGCAAAGGAGCATTTGGGCGCGAGGCTGCCGTTTGAGTTTAGGGACAGTACGTTTAGTAGGGGGAAGAGACCTGTCTTGGGACTGGCGGACTTGGCGTTGAGGGTGTGGATTGCCTTTGTGCAGGTGTTTATTGTGCTGATTGAAAGGTTTGCTGGCGTAGGGAGAGGTATACCGCGCCAGGTTCAGCAGAAGAAGATTCAGAAGAAGATTCAATGAAAATGAAAATGAGCATTGGTTGGGATATTTGGCGTCATTCAGACAGATACGATATTATGAGTTGCATGGAGTTGGAAAGCGGGAATCGTAACGAAATTGATTTGAATTCCACATTGTGCCTTCCTAGGAAAATCGTATAATAGAGCAGAAGGAAAAGTAAAAAGAAATGTGATTCAGTACGCGACACCCTCAGCGCCGTCATCCTTCGGCTTCTGTCCATAAACAACATGCAAGTTCGAAACCATATGATACTTCAAATTCTTCAACTCCCTCTTGACCCCTGCACTCAAGATTTGGAACTCCTCCACCGACCAGCCCAACACGCGCGTAAAATGAGCCTGTCCATACGCGGACGAGGCATCCAACATATTCTGCTGCTGGTAGAGGCCGATCTCTTTCCAACGAGGGTCTTTTGGCCAGGGAGTATCCGGGACCTATTGTCTGGAATTAACAGGCTGTGCATCTTCTCAAAAACCTCGAATTGAAGTATACCTTGATAATATTCTCCGTGATTCCCACAAACCCTGCCTCTTCCATCCACATCTTCAAATTCGGGGCCACATCAAACGTCCTACCAATACGCTCGCCCGCGTCAGTGAGACCCGCTTGCCACTTGTGTATCATTTGCGGCACCTCGTCGGTGTTCTGGCAGTGCACCCAGACTTCGAACTCGCAAAACTCAAGCCAGCCGCCGGGCTGGAGGTTGTCGTAGGCTTGGGCGACGAGGGCGGGCCAGTCTTTGATGGCGCCGGCCATCATGCGCATATGGATGAAGTCGAAAGGTTTGTGACGCCAGGTGTCCTCGATGTCGTCGACCTATACAAGTTAACGTGAATCCACAAGAGGATGGGTAGCAAGTATACCTCGAATTCGAGGTTAGGTGGGATCCTGATAAGATTAGCAAAGAGAGCTTAGAGGCATCGCATGGGAGCTTTACCAGCCTGGCTGGATTGGAGATAGATCTGAACCTATGACAAAGGATTCGGGGTGTCGACTTGAAATCGTTAGAATATGGACGCATTCGTTGCATGTTGGAGAACGGCCACTTACTCAGCAAAATCTATGGCCCAGATTCCCGTCCCCGTACCAGCGTCTAACACTCGATGTGGATTCTCGAGCGGGGAGTAGTAAAGTCTACCTTCATAGAGAAGAGCAAAGACGTGGCTCAACTATATAGGTTAGCACCAGGAAGAAAGCCGGACACATTTTTAACTTGCCAAGTCAAGACGATCTTGCTCTATCTCGTCATTTGGCTGATCATATCAGCTCATGTTGCTCGGAGTGTGGGACTTGGTCTACAAAAAGGTATTTCCCATCTCTGTACGCATGGTATCTTCGGCCATTCTAAACATCTGTCAATCACCGCTGTAGATGATTCACAGAGCCTTCTTACCTCTTGCCTATTTCATACGGTTAGACTTGGTATTCAGAAAAGGTTTGCAACATGAGCTTACCGATACTTGGTTATACCCTCCGTGAGAGAGGTCTTTGAGCTTGCAACGCTTCGAACTTGTTAGAGGGGTCTTTACAGATAGAGACTTGGTATTGACCTACGAATTACCGCCAAACGCGGAGTCTCTTTCGAGTGCATCGTTGTCCTTTGGTTTCCGTAAGTCTGGGCTAAACTTCCATTAAAAGTTCCAAGGTACTCACGTCGGCCTCGATGGCATCGTTTGCTTGATTGCCAGCGGGATCTTGTGCTGGTACCTGGACTTGAGGTTCAGGTAGAAGTTCAGGGTGGATATCAGGTTGGATATCAGGTTGGACATCAGGTTGGATATCGGGCTGAGACTCAGTTTGAGGCTCAGATTGTATATCGGGTTGAGAATCAGATTGAGGCTCAGGCTGGATATCGGGTTGAGACTCAGATTGGATATCGGGTTGAGACTCAGATTGAGGCTCAGGTTGGATATCAAGTTCCGACTCAGATTGAGGTTGAAGCTGTGGGGCCAGAGGTTGAATTGAAGCTAGAGGTTGAATTGAAGCCAGAGATTGAATTGAAGATTCGGCCTCTGGCGAGCTGCTTGTACTCTTTGCCATTTCAGTCGTACTTTGGGTGAACTGCTAGAATCAGAAGTGCAGTATGTTTCTAGGAACACTTGACCCTGGGGCTTTATCTGGTCCACCGTTTGAGTAATATTCTAAGTCGATCCCGACCAATTGGTTCTCCCGGCGCCCCTTGACTCTACAGCTCAGTGAACACTGCATCGAGATGCACGTCTGCGTTTGAGAAATCAAGAATGAAGGAAAATGCGCACCGAAGAATTGGTAACGTTTAACAACAGCCATTGGCAACACAACAATTTTCAGCACACTATAGAAATGTCTTCCATTTATTTCCAGTCCTTGCTAGCAACGGGGGAGAATTTCATAACATTACAAAGAAACGTGACTGGTAGAGTTGGAGTGGTGGACAAGCGGGACACATCAGAGATTACATCTTATTCTTGGGTATATGTAGCGTAACCTAAGCCTAGTATGACTCTCGATGGCCGTCTTGAGGTGCGAGAGAAAGACCAGATGACAAGACTGAGGTATGGCTGATAAGGGAAGGAAGGATCTCGATTCCGGGATCCAAAGCCAGTGTGCTTCCATCTGACTTAAACGTATCTATGTCTTGATAGCGAATTCGGATGGCCAAGTTCCACTGCTCTCTGAGTTCAGTCGGCATGTGCTGGAGAGCCAATGGAAACCCGGCATCAGGGGAAAGATAATTCATCAGTTGTTCCGCAAGATAGCTGCGGTTTCCAAGCCACTACACCACTACATGCATTAATTTGAACCATTGCCACGGTATATTAAGTGTTCCTTAATTAGTACGAGGTCGTACGGGCACCCGTCTCGAGCAACACCACATATATTGTACTGTAGACGAGGCGAGAATCTCCTCCGCTCGTGTCACATAAGTTCGCCTTCTTGCTCGCGGAGCTGTCCTCCGAAGTAAGGCTTACCGTTACGATACAACTCTCAACATACCAAAGGTAAGACTGAGCACAAAACCAGTAAAGACGGCGAATTGTCTTCTTCTTGACCACACGCCGCCCTCCCGGATGATCCATCCTATGGAACCTAAGGGCCACAAAAATCCCATAATATTTCCCCACAAAATGTCGTCCAGAGCACCGCCCCCTAGGCCGTCATCTCCAAAGTCAAAGCCGCCATTTGCGGCCTCAGCACCTGTATTGCCATTAGAATCGATCCATGCGTCTTCCATGCGTCGTAATGTTTCAGGTGATGGCATAGTATCGGGCGTATGTATGGATGACTGTATAGAGAGGAACTGCAACCGAAGCTGGTTCACTTCAGCGGGAGTAAATCCGCCAGAAAGCAATCGATCGAAGCCTCGAGGGGCAGGCGTCGTAGTAGTCTGCGGTCCAGATGAACTCCCAGTTCTGGAATCGATTTTTGCGGCATGTTTAGACTTGTTTATGGATGTGGTTGCTGCAAAGGACTCTGCGGAGAGCTCAGCAGATGTCAACACGTCGCCGATGGAGCAGTTTATGTAGACGCGCGGAGGTGGGGGATCGACGGCTTTGCCTTTGCCTTTTGGATCTGACCGCGGCGGAGGAGGAGCAGGACTCTTCAGGACTGCTGATACAATGTCATCATCTTTGAGTAACTTGCCGCTGTGTATAAATCGAAATCGGTGTTTCGATGTCGGGGGGTCGAGCTTCGATCGGAGAAGATGCTTTAAAGCAACGACAGTCGTTTCTTCTGGGTCGGTGATGTCCAGCAGCAGATCTGGAATGGAAGTCGTGAATCGGACAGTTAATGGAAGAGGGATCTTTGAGGACTCCATGGCGAGCGAACCTTGAGCAGGTAGGGCGAACGAAGCTTGCTGCTCGGCTTGGGGAATCAGAGCGGCCAACAGCTCTGGGCCAATACTATAGTTTGAGCCATTGTTCGGCGCGGCTACAAGAAGCCACGAATATCAATGTCGGGGTGTGCAACGCTGATAATAATGGCTGGTTGTATATCCAGCTCGGAAGGAGTTGATCGGTTTACGGAGTACAAGTACAAGCAGGGGGCTGTGATGTATGCGGCCGTGCCCGTGCCCCTGCCCGTGCTTCCCCTTGCCTCGGGCAAACATCGGAGCCGTTGGGCGAGCTCGTCATATCCCCCGAATCAGCAAAAGGCCTCATGAATTTACAGTTCAATTCAAACAAATCCTCCCCCACGAAATATGATGTCCCTTTTTCTCTCCATGTTGGCTTGTCCATGAATTCTTGCGCTCCCTTTTCCCGTCGTTTGAATTGGCAGCTCCGAATCCCTAGTTGCAACCACCGCCCATCCATACAAGTAGCTGGATTCTGTCTGCGCAGATACTCAACCCCCACTACCGGTATGGCTCCCAAGCCGCCACAACCTGCTGCTCGAGTTGCAGGTAGGAAACAAGATGTTTGGTAAGGAGTTTCCTTGAGATCCGTCTGCTTGTCAAGTTGTCTAGGCAATACTTTCCTTGCGACTCTGAGCCTATCTTTTGATATTACTCGGAATTGTTACCCCTCCTTCTCCATCCAAGCCCGCATTTGGTGATTTGGTTGAGTTCCATGATGTTTCCTAACAATAACGGGCAGGACCATCGTCAACGAAGGCGCCGCAGCATCTCCCAAGCAGCCAATTGTCAACATGGGACAAGGTTTCTTCGGGTACAACCCACCGAACTTCATCATCGATGCAGCGAAGCAAGCCCTGGACAAAGTCGAATGCAATCAATATAGCCCGACTCGAGGGCGCCCGCGCCTAAAGAAGGCCCTCGCAGATGCATATTCTCCACTATGGGGACGAAAACTGAATCCAGATACCGAGATTACCATTACAACTGGAGCAAATGAAGGTCTGGGCAGAAATACGCCCATGGACGAATGATATGCTGACCATAATTAGGAATGCTGAGCGCATTCATGGGTTTCATTGAAGAGGGAGACGAAGTCATCATATTTGAACCCTTTTTCGATCAGTAAGAACTGAAGCTGCTTACTGCTAGCTAGTAGGGCTTACTTTCTATAGATACATATCCAACATCGAAATGCCAGGTGGGAAAATCGTTTACGTACCGCTTCATCCACCCCCTAAAGGAGCAACCCAAAACTCCTCGGCCGGCGAATGGACAATCGACTTCTCTGAGCTTGAAGCTGCCATCTCCCCAAAGACGAAGATGATCGTTCTCAACACTCCACATAACCCAGTTGGTAAAGTCTTCACTAAAGACGAGCTGCTTAAGATCGGCGAGTTGTGTGTGAAGAATAACATCATCATACTCTCAGATGAGGTTTATGATCGCTTGTACTATGTCCCTTTCACACGGATTGCCACCCTGTCTCCTGAGATTGAAAGTTTGACTCTCACTGTTGGCTCAGCCGGCAAGAACTTCTATGCCACAGGATGGAGAGTAGGATGGCTGATCGGACCACCACACCTGATCGAATACGTTGCCGCAGCACATACTAGGATTTGCTACTCCTCGGTATCGCCACTACAAGAAGCCGCTGCTGTCGGGTTTGAGCAGGCTGATGCCAATGGTTTCTGGCAGTCAGCAGTCAAAGAAATGAGAGGCAAAGTGGATAGATTCAATGAGATCTGGAAGGAGCTTGACCTCCCATTCTCAGACCCTGAAGGTGGATATTTCGTCTTGGTCAACATGAAGAAAGTCAACCTACCAGTCGACTACCCATTCCCTGATCATGTCAAGAATAGACCTAGGGACTTCAAGTTGAGTTGGTTCTTGATTCAAGAAGTCGGAGTGGCTGCTATACCTCCAACCGAATTTTACACTGATGGTAACGCGCATATTGGCGAGGACTGGTTAAGGTTTGCCGTTTGCAAGGAGGATGCAGTGCTGGAGAGTGCCAAGGAAAGATTGAGAGGTTTGAAGAAATATATTTCAGACTAAGGTCGTGGAAGATTTTTCGCTCATATTGTTTCAGAAATAGAGATTTAACGCTCCAGACGGGTTAAGGTATGGTTCTGGCTACCTCGAAAAGTCTCACATATCACGATTCAGCTTTCCATGACTTTGATAGCATTGTGAAATCCCCAACATCCGCATACTTCCACTAGTCAGAATTGCGCAATGTTTTCATTTGAAGAGCAATATTTGGAGCTGATGTTACAACCTCGTAATCCCCGCATGATTACAGTGAGCCACATTCAAGTCCTGAGGCATCGTCACAACAACTCAATAAAACGAAAAGGGGCATCCCTGCTGTACACTTCCACTGAACATCTTCTCCTTGACAACCTTCTTCGTCAAAGCCATCAACGCCTCCCCTAGGTCCTCATCCTGCGCCATCTTGCTCCCTGCCTCCGGAATAGCAGGCGGACAGACATACTCCCCACTCTTCTCCGTCTTCGTCGCGCAATACAATGCACTCGTAGCGCCCTCCCATTGAGACTTCTTGAACGGCTTCATACCCACACTCATTGCATACCCTGCCACCGGGTACGGCTCGTGGATATCATCTTGCGACATTTTCGTATCGACAAATCCGGGGTGTACGCTGTTTGAGAGAATCTTGGAGTGGGAGGAGGTGAGGTGCTTGGCCAGGTATCTATGGTATAGCATTACAGCTAGCTTACTGCGACCATATTGACCATTTGGACCAAGATCCTGGTTTAGCTCTTCCAGACTGGCAAACTTGCAGTCGGAGGGCGTGCCTTGGTGCGCGTTCGAGCCGAGGCCGACGAGGCGGACTGTGTTTCCTTTCTCTGCTGTGGATTTCAGGACGGGAAGGAGGTGTGATGTCAGGATAACGTGTCCGAAGTGGTTTACAGCCATATGGCGATCGACGCCGTAGTCTGTGAGTTGGTAAGTCATGATCCCACGTCCCGCATCGTTGATCACGATATCAATTCTATCAGTCTGGTCTGCAATCTTGTCCGCAGTCTTGGCTACGTTAGGCCAGTCTGACAAGTCGCATTCCATGTAGGTGGTCTTGCCCGCTGCTGCTTCGCCGAGGTCTTCCACGAGAGACTTGTGGGCTTCGTCGTAGGAGTCTTTGCTGGAGGAGATGATGAAGACCTTGGAAATGTTGTTGGCGAGCAAGGTGCGGACGCAGGCATATCCGATTCCTGCAGTTCCGCCAGTCACTACTGCAACCTTTCCGCTGACGTCGGGGACTTCTGAAAGAGAGAATTGCTGGTCTTTGGATGCGAGGTTGTGGCTGTATTATTTGTAAGTACGATTGTCAAGAGGTAGGTCAACACAGGGGGAGAGAGCATACCCTGCACCACCAACGTTCTCTGCGATGGTGTTCTTGACTGTGTCTACTATTCCTGCCATTTTGAAATGAGTTTGTTGGTATGTACGTTTGGAGAGATGTAGGTGTAGGGATTGATTGATTAGGAATTGCTGCCTAGATATTGGCGATTGGGTTTTGAAAGATATATGATTCAAAAGCCTGCGGCTGGATCTTTGAAACATTGGCTCGTGATGGGTGGTGAGGAGAATTAGGTGATGTAAGGAGGAATACAAGAGGGTCAGCCTTCAAAATGAAGGTCGGGAAGCACCACTTGTAACAGCCAAAGTCTAGATGTCATCACTTAGTGACATGACGTGGTTGAGTATTACGATGATATTTCGATCCATCGGAATCTGTGCCTAGGCATCATCGACAGTACCTGTACCTGTACTCGCTGTCGATGATTGTTGTATTAGCTCTTGTTGTTGTCTAGGAGATCAGCCTTGTTGAAAGTGACAGCGGATATGAGGTCATGATATTGACACGTGACGTGGGAATAGGGGTACAGTAGCGAGTGTCGAAAGGGGGAGGCAGGACCGGGGGCGGGCGAGGTTGAAGCGAGCAGAACAACAATTTCAACGAGTACACCCCTTTAGAACGTGAATTTTGATACTTCATTTCAGATCATTGAGTAGAGTCTGTCTAGTCTTTGCAAACAGCAATTGTTCCCAGGCAGAACGACGTCTCAAAATACAACCGGTAGTTCTGAAATCCCCACGTCCTTCTTCGGGGGTGAGTACTTGACTTCCTCAAACGGGATAGCAAGTTTCAAGGTCGGGATTTTTCTCCATAGCGACGCTAATTTCAAAGTCAGCATACAATACTTCACCTACGTATAAGTACCGAACCATTGCAACTTACCAAATACAATCTCCAACTCAGCTCTAGCCAAGCCCTCAGCCACACACCTATGCTCACCCCACCCAAATCCCAATGCTTCTTCGTCCCCTCTCTTCCTGCGTATGTCAAAAACATCCGGCTCAGGAAACACATCCTCATCCCTATTTCCACTCTGCGTCGCAGCAATAATGCCGTCCCCTTTCTTAATTGTCTTCCCACCAATAACCACATCCTCCTTCGCAACCCTCTTCGTCGCCAGCGCACTCGCGGTATGAAACCTACAAAGCTCTTCCACGAACGGCCTCGTCCACTTGTCTGGCTGAGAGACGCAAAGTGCGTGTTGATCGGCATGCTGCAATAACTCCACAATCCCTAGAGCAATCATAGAGACCATAGTAGCGTTACCAGCGACGAGAAGCAGGAAGGCGATGGATGTTACGTCGTCTTTCGTGAGATGGCCGGGGATGAGTTGGGTTTTGACAAGGAGGGAGATTAGGTCGTCTTGTAGCGTTTCTGCGCGGAGGGTCACGAGATTGTTGATGTAGGATATTAGAGAGGCGTTTGCGGTGCCGGCTTCGGACGCTGTTGCTGAGCCGTTGCTGCGGATTGCTGCTTGGTTGGTCAAGTAGGCGATGTCTTTGAAAGGGACGCCGAGGATGCCGTAGATTATCTGATTTAATGTTAGATGCTGAGATAGGCTTGGACTAGGGATAGGGGCTTACGTATGAAGGGACTGGGAGGGCGAATTTCTCGACAATATCGAAGGGCTTGGAACCACCTTCCTTGACTATGGTTTCTAGGAGGGTGTCAACTGTTTGTTGGATGTGAGGACGCATTGACTCGATGTGGGCTTTAGTGAAAAGAGGCTCGACCATGCTCCTTTCCATGGCATATTAGCACATTGTTTCAGAACGTTGGAACATTCATACCTCTGTTGCATATGCTGGGGCGGGTCCTGGAGATGGATTAGCTCCTAGATCTACCATTTTGAACAATAGAATTTTTCATACCATATCGACGAATGTAGCCTTATTTTTGGCTGCTGCCTTTCCTCCGGCACTCAATTCTGGGAAGCCAGGACGGCTTCTCTCCTGTTTCGCCCTCAGGTTAGTTATGTACTTCAAAGCTCCGATGTCAGTGGGGATGTACTTTGGATAGGCGGTTGTCAGTCAAAACACTGCGAATGTCTTTATGTTTGACCACAAGCCAGGCAATACTCCCATCAAAAAGCTGGACTTGAGACACAGGTTCTTTGGCCCTCAACTGAGCATACTCAACAGGGGGTTCTGCTCCCTTGGGGCGAGCGAAAGGGAATGTTGGAAGAGACATGTTATCTTAGATTGATACTTTGGCGCAGTTTAATAAATAATTTGTGTAATGAGATGAAAAAGTATAGTCTAAAACAAACTTTCTTCGAGCTCATTGCTTTCCTTTATATCCCAAAGACTGCCAAGGCAACGTCGACATGGTATTGACTAATAAAGTGCTGTATATCCGATCGGGGTGCACGTGGGACGGAAACACATGCACATTGCTTATAAAGGGCATCAATAGGCTCTGAGAATCCCGGGACGGAGCGGCAAACGTCTACTTCCCTGAAAGACCGTTGCGTGGATCATGAGCAGCTGGCGGAGATCTGTGAAAAGTGGTGTTATGTCGTAGAGTTTGGGGCCAAAGGCTAGTTTTTTGGTGCTGACTCGGGGCCTAGAGCCGTCCGATGGCCCTAGCCCTGGTACGATTGGGGTAAATCCCTTGCTAGTCTCCTGGTTTCTTATTCATTACTTAACAGAACCACCATCAGGCCAGTATTCATGTGGTAGAAATGCACGCATTTTGTACCGTAAGCCTGTGCAACCATGCGAGGATATAATATCCTATGAATACCCGGAACCTTGGCAAGCCATATATGGTGCGGAGAATGCGGAGATGCTGTACCGACGCTACTTGAGTCTTGTCAGGCTGCCTTTGCGGCTGATGCATGATGAGTAAATCCTACAATGGCGTGACTTTGCAAATGAAACATCTTTGATTTGCAAGGAGAGATACCTTTGTCTTTTGATTTCTCCGTGGAAATAGTGGTTGCCGCGGAATCAAACGAGTTCCATAGAAGGGGTATATTTGGCATCCCGCCAAAGAAAAATGGCAGTGGGTATTCTCAAACCTCTCCAGTCCTCGATTACACACTCATTCTATCTATAGAATCTCGAGCTTTTAGTGAAATCAGGAGGCTCTGCATCTTCATCGTCGTATGTATTCCCGTACAGTATATATATCGAGTTGGTATGTTGTTTTGAAAGCCGTCCAGTAAAATGTCCCGTGTCTAGTGAGACATTATCTGCTTCTCGACAGCCGTGGCAACAGTCTCGACGAAGGTCTTGTCCTCAAGCACTGCGAAACTTCGGTCAGAAAGGACATACACATGGGGATTCGGATGAAATACATACTGAGGGCAAGCTTTTCAAGAGCACGACCCTAGGTCTCTGAATTTGAAATAACACGAAAGGAACCTCCAGGACAAACATGCCGAGTAGATAGTCAGGTATTTCTAATTTATTCCTTCTACTGCTGTGGCATTGGCTTTCCTAAATACTCGAGTACAGCTGCGCTAGCTAAACTACTAACAATTCACATTTGTAAACAATGTCTTATTGTGCGTTGCCAGCAGATGAGGATCAAACCACACGAAATACAAAGAACCTTGGGAGTGAACTATGCATATTGAAAGGAAATCAAGCCAAGAAGTAGTACTAGTACTCTCGCGACAATCAAGAAAGGATCCAGCATGCTCAAAGCGTGAATGAGAATACAAGGTAAATGGGGGAATATTGACAAAAGGGAGAGATGAGGGACTTCCCATGTGGCTGATGAAGCACCGTGCAAGTTTTGAGATGAGCTGTGAAGGTATCGGTTCTCACGAGTCAAAATGGAATTTACAGTTCAGATGCCTTTGAGCCAAGGAACGATGCACCTTGTAGCTGCACATGACATGTAGCAATTGAAGTGAGGGTGAAGTATAGAGCCTAGGGACGAAGTGATATTTTGGGAAGTATGGGAGCAATCAATTTAGACGTGCACCAAGATAAGATAAGAGCTAGTCGGTCCTCCCGCCGACTAAGATAGACATGTATGTATTGTCCAAGGCACGTGATCGAGCGGCGAGCTCCGACGGAACTGGATTTTTGATGTAGAAGAGGCAAAGCACACAGTACTAGTAGTAGTAGTACTAGTAGTAGTAGTACTAGTAGTAGTAGTACTAGTAGTAGACATTATTGAGTAGTTCATTGAGGATATCCATCTTGAATTAGTAATAGTGCTACTGTGTTGCTTTCATTGGACAGCGCAAACCTTCCTCTTGCAGCGTTGATCGTTCACCCCACCACTACATAGTGTCACTCCTAGCATCCATTCTATCGGAGAGCTCCTCGAAACGTAAAGTGGTTTGGCTGAGATAAGACGCCGCCGGCCGGTGTTGAGTCTCCTCACTTAATCATTATTCAATGACTCCTGGCTAGAATACAAGTCTGATTCTGATACTTAATCGTTTGTGTTTTGGGACTTCTTCTTTACAATCCCCGCACATATTCAGATTCAGCAATCCCTTGCCATGGCACCCAGCGCCGTCTCACCTAAACCTGCCGTTTCAAACTCCGCTAGCCATGCTCTCTCCTCACTTACGAACACCTTTGACGATACACTCCGCTTCTACCTCAATGGCACACGCGTTGTCCTCGATAACATCGATCCCGAAGTCACCCTCCTCGAATACCTTAGAGGCATCGGCCTCACGGGGACCAAGTTGGGGTGTGCCGAGGGAGGTTGCGGCGCTTGTACCGTCGTCGTCTCTCAATACAATCCAACAACGAAGAAGATTTACCACGCGAGTGTAAACGCTTGCCTGGCACCGTTGGTTAGTGTGGATGGCAAACATGTTATTACAATAGAGGGCATCGGAAATGTGAAGTCCCCTCACCCCACACAGGAGCGAATTGCCAAATCCAATGGCAGTCAGTGTGGCTTCTGTACTCCCGGCATTGTCATGAGCCTATATGCCCTAGTTCGAAATGATTCAAACCCTTCTGAGCACGATGTGGAAGAGGCTTTCGACGGTAATCTGTGCAGATGTACCGGGTATAGGCCTATACTTGATGCGGCGCAAACGTTCAGTGCCGAGATGTCTTGTGGCAAAACTAAAGCTAATGGCGGTGGTAAATGTTGTATGGAGAATGGTGGAAAATCCGGGGGCTGCTGTAAGGACAATGGCTTCAAAGACGACCAACCGATTAAACGCTTCACGCCACCAGGCTTCATCGAGTACAATCCAGATACTGAATTGATATTTCCCCCTCCACTAACCAAACACGAGTTTAAACCTCTGGCTTTTGGGAACAAGAGGAAAAAGTGGTATCGGCCCGTCACAATGAAGCAGCTCCTGGAAATCAAGAGTGTCTATCCGTCTGCCAAAATTATTGGAGGAAGCTCAGAGACTCAGATTGAAATAAAGTTCAAAGGCCTTCAATATGCTGCTTCGGTCTTCGTAGGCGATATCGCAGAGTTACGGCAGTTTTCATTCAAGGAGGATCACCTAGAAATTGGCGGAAACGTCATCCTTACAGATCTCGAGTCGATTGCCCTTAAAGCTGTCGAGCACTACGGTCCTGCAAAGGGTCAAGTTTTTGCAGCTATTCACAAGCAGCTCAAGTATTTTGCTGGCCGTCAGATACGCAATGTAGCAACGCCGTCAGGCAATCTTGCTACGGCTAGTCCAATCTCTGATCTCAATCCACTTTTCGTTGCTGCTAATGCTATACTGGTGGCAAAGTCATTGGATGAAGAGATAGAAATCCCAATGTCTCAATTCTTCAAGGGTTATCGATTGACTGCTCTTCCGCCGGATGCAATCATTGCCAGCATTCGTATTCCGCTTACGAGGGAGAAAGGGGAGTATTTCCAAGCTTACAAGCAATCGAAACGGAAAGACGACGACATTGCTATTGTAAACGCGGCTCTTCGATTATCACTCAGTGATTCAAACGTGGTTCAGAGTGCAGACCTCGTCTACGGAGGCATGGCTCCAACAACAGTAGCTGCGAAGATTGCTGGAGCCTACCTCAAAGGCAAAAAGCTTACAGATCCAGCAACACTTGAAGGCACTATGAATGCATTAGAGCAGGACTTTGCTCTTTCATTTTCTGTACCCGGAGGTATGGCCACATACAGAAAGTCATTAGCTCTGGGTTTCTTTTATCGCTTTTACCATGAGGTTCTCTCAAAGCTCGAAGTCAACGACGCCGAGGTCGACGAGGAAGCCATTGCGGAAATTGAGAGGATGATCTCCACTGGCAAGGAAGACAAAGACTCAACCATTGCTTACAAACAAAATATCCTTGGTCATGCCAAAAACCACGTTGCCGCGTTGAAACAGGCTACTGGAGAAGCGCAGTACACCGATGATATACCTGTTCAGAAGAATGAGCTTTATGGCTGTTTAGTTCTCTCTTCAAAAGCACGGGCCAAGATCACTTCCATTGACTACTCTCCCGCCATGGAATTACCAGGTGTAGTTGAATGGCTTGATCACACGGACATGCCTTCACCTGAGGCAAATCGGTGGGGAGCTCCAGTGTGTGACGAGACGTTCTTTGCCGTCAACGAAGTATTCACAACCGGACAGCCTATTGGCGTTATCTTAGCTGATAGTGCGGCACATGCTGCCCTTGGAGCACGAGCTGTCAAAGTAGACTATGAGGAATTACCTGCCATCTTCACCATGGAGGAAGCAATTGAAAAGGAGAGTTTCTTCGACCATTTCCGGTACATTAACAAAGGTGATCTGGAAGGAGCTTTCAGAGATGCCGATTATGTCTTCTCAGGTGTTACTAGAATGGCAGGACAAGAGCATTTCTATCTCGAGACCAATGCTTGCGTGGCTGTGCCTAAACCAGAAGATGGAGAGATGGAAGTCTTTGCGAGCACTCAGAACCCGACAGAGACGTAAGTCAATGTCCCAGATATTTCCAATGCTAAGCTAACAATCTGAAGCCAAACATATGTTGCACAAGTATGCAATGTTGCTGCGAACAAGGTCGTTTGCCGTGTGAAAAGGCTTGGTGGGGGCTTCGGGGGAAAAGAAACCCGATCAATCCAGTTGACTGGTATCTGCGCTCTTGCAGCAAAGAAGACTGGGCGTCCTGTTCGATGTATGTTGAATAGGGACGAAGATATGGTCACGTCCGGCCAACGACATCCATTCCTTGCGCACTGGAAGGTTGGCGTCAATAAAGACGGAAAGATACAAGCTCTCGATGCAGACGTCTTTTGCAATGCCGGCTGGTCACAAGATCTCAGCGCTGCAGTGGTTGATAGAGCTCTATCTCATATTGATGGTTGCTATCTCATTCCAAACATTCACGTGCGCGGCCGATGTTGTAAAACCAACACAATGTCGAACACAGCTTTTCGCGGATTCGGTGGACCTCAAGGAATATTTATTTCCGAGTCTTATATGGAGGAAATTGCGGACCGTCTTGACATACCGGTCGAGAAGCTCCGAGAGATCAATTTCTATAAGCCCAACGAGGAGACCCATTTCAACCAGAGCTTGAAAGATTGGCATGTGCCGATCATGTATAAGCAAGTCCTAGAAGAGACCAAATTCGTCGAGCGTAAAGAAGCGGTTACAAAGTTCAACGCCACCCACAAATGGAAGAAGCGTGGTCTTTCTATCGTTCCGACCAAATTTGGCATCTCGTTCACTGCTTTGTTCCTTAACCAAGCTGGGGCCCTGGTCCACGTTTATCACGATGGCACAGTTCTGGTCGCTCATGGTGGTACGGAAATGGGACAAGGTCTTCATACCAAGATGATCATGATAGCCGCAGAAGCGTTGGGTGTCCCTCTTTCAGACGTTCATATCTCCGAGACTGCTACTAATACTGTGGCAAATACCTCATCCACAGCTGCATCTGCCTCTTCTGATCTGAATGGTTATGCAATCTTTAACGCGTGCGCCCAGATCAATGAACGATTGGCACCTTACAGAGAGAAATTCGGCGCTGACGCCCCCATGAAAAAGCTTGCCAGCAGCGCATACTTTGACCGTGTCAACCTCTCCGCGAATGGTTTCTACAAAACACCCGACATTGGCTATGTGTGGGGTCCCAATACAGGTGAGTTTATTCTCATATAATAAATTGTTTTCTTCTAGGAGGCTGAAGAGCCGGGAGCTGTTTCAGGAGCCTATGTGCCAGGTCCCGAGACAGCTCCCACGCTCTTGGGCTCTGTCCCAATATCTAGCCTTTTACTCTGCTAATACGTCGGTAGGCCAGATGTTCTTTTATTTTACGCAGGGAGTCTCATTCGCGGAAGTCGAGGTGGATACATTGACGGGAGACTGGACGTGCTTGCGCGCGGACGTCAAAATGGACGTCGGCCGCTCGATCAACCCTTCCATCGACTATGGGCAAATTGAAGGAGCATTCGTGCAGGGTATGGGTCTGTTCACTATGGAAGAGAGTTTATGGATGCGTGGGGGGCCTGCAAAGGGCGGTCTTTTTACCAAAGGACCCGGCGCATACAAGATCCCTGGCTTCCGGGACATCCCACAAGAATTCAACGTCTCGTTGCTCAAGGACGTGGAGTGGGAGAATCTGCGCACTGTTCAGCGTTCCAGGGGTGTAGGAGAGCCGCCGCTGTTTATGGGTAGTGTGGTGTTCTTCGCGATCAGGGATGCGTTGAAGGCGGCGAGGAAGCAGTATGGGGTGCAGGCTACGATTGGGGAGAATGTGAAGGATGATGGATTGTTGAGGTTGGAGAGTCCGGCGACGGTGGAGAGGATTAGGACGAGTTGTGTGGATCCTATTGTGAAGAGGGCGTTTGTCAAGCCGAAGGAGGGAGAGAAGAGCTTTTTTATTTCGATATGAAGATATTATCGATTTGAGGAAGATTGACGACGGAGCGGTTGGAATGTCAGATACCAGGTTTTCAAAACTATCTCATTTGAAATGAGACAATATAAATCGTTCCAAGAAAAGATACCGCTGGCACTGACCTTTCACTCACTAACTCGAAGCGCGCCGCTGAATGAACTTGGTATATGCATTTTCATTTCTATGACTCCAGGACTCCTTCAGTTCGTTCAAGACTTTTATCAACGCCCACCTCTTCCACGCGGCGATTTCATAACCCTACCACCTCTGGAACCTCTAGACCCTGACCCCGACTGTCCATGTCTCTTATCCTCCCCCAGTCCCCTCCTTCCATTAGCAATACCGCCCCTACCACTAGAGCCCCGAGACCCGCCTCTTCCTCTTCCTCTTCCACTTCCGCCCCTAAACGCCTCCCTCGGATTCCCAACAATCTTCTTCTTAACAGCTTTGATGTCATCTTCATCGACATCCATCTCATCATCCTCATCCTTACTCTTCTTGTTCGAGAACTTTAATCTCCCACCCCTACCTCTCTGCACCGCATCCCGGCCCTTGATAGCATCAACATATGCACCGACGCCTCCCTCTTCTGCCTGGCCTTCTGCAGGCGTATCGAGAATCATCGCATCATCATCGCCATCGTCCTGCCCAAGCAAAAGCTTGCCATCCAAATCAACCTTCGCTTTCGTCCTGCCAGGCTGTCGCTGCTTGAGAGGTTTCGTAGACGAAATATTGGCCAGCGCTTTCCGGTCCAGAAGATCCAGCGGCTCTTCCTCATCTTCAACGATATAAGTATTGCCGCCCTTCTTCGCGGCCTTTTTGTTCTTGCCAAGCACCTCGTCGTCGGAATCATCAGAGCCGTCCGATTCGTCGTCGCTGCCGTATACGGCTTCATCGTACTCGCTCTCAAAGTGTCCCTTCTTCTTTGCGTTTTGTGGCTCTGCAGCTTCATCATCACTACCAGCTGCTTTCGCCGCGTCCTTGTGTCTCTTGTTCCTCTCGCGCGTTTTGCGGATATTAGCAATGAGTTTGCGGTCTTCTTCAGGACAATGCTCATTTACGACATCAACTCCAAATCTCCTCATCATTCGCTCAAGAATATGCTTAACCTTGGCCTTGAATTGCGATTTATGCTCATGACTCCATACCATCAGATTCGGGATGAGGGTCTTGAGTCGAGGCAGCATCAGTTCGATAGGTAAGGATATAACGCAAACTTTGACGAATCCAAGAACGCTGCGCACGATCTCGCGGTTCTTGTGCGTCAGGAAGAGATCCATGGTCTCAACAAGCTCAGCGAGCGTGTCTGGATTCAGCGACTGGCGGAAATGATATAAGATGCGGGTCAATGCTGTGATGGACGCGGACACCATGTGTGAAGCGCCACCTGCAAGACCAGCTGTCACCATGGTGAAGAATTCCTCTAGGTTCGCAGCCACGGGCGGTGCGTCTTCGGGCATATGCGGGACTTTGCTGTTGTCGATTGTAAAGCCGGATGCGGATACCATTTTCTCACCCATGGAGATGAGGAGATCGAAGGCTGTGGTGCGGGCCCGCTCGTTGACTTCTTTGCAGGAGATTACTACTTCGGAGAGGATTGTGGGGATGAAGTGGAGGGAGGAGCTGGGGATGAATGGGAGGAGTGTTGAGATGGCTGATAGACGATCTTTTCGCGCTGGAGGTGAGACTTTCTCTGCGCTGTCCACGAGTAGCTGTTGGAGTTCAGAACTTCGTTCGTTCAGAGCTATTTGACCTAGAGGGGACTCGGCGAGTCTTGGGATGAGTTTGTATGCCTTCTTTTGCAACTGCGGATCGGTATCCATGACTATGATAACGGATGAGATGTTGAAGAGAGTAATGAAACTCTCTCGGGGTAGGTAGATAGAGATAGTGATGACCAGATCCATGAGAGTATGGCTCATTGGCGGCATCTTGTCTGCCGCATTCTGCTCCTTCTGCTTTTGTCGTTCCGCTTGAGTCTGTGCTGATGATTCTGTGAGAGACGATTGTAGCGTTGTAGTAACTCTCTCGAATGTCTCCATGAGCTCTTTGGAGGGAGTGATGCTCAAATATGCGTTGATACATTGCAAAATATAGCCCCTGTATTGAGGCAAGGTTTGGCTGTAAACGTTGAACAATACCGCAAGCATGTTACTCGCAAAGCCAGACAGATAATCCAGGTTCTTCTGGGCCATAGCCCTGGAAACTCGACTTTGCAGCACAAGGTTTTCCTCATTCTCGACTGCCGCAATAGCCTTATTGGAGTCCACCAGGGTCTGAAGCGCCCTGCAGACATCAGAACGGAGTTCGACTTGCTTGTACAGCAAGTTGGCTATCAACTCCGCAAAGCCTTGGTCAAAAGAGTCCACGAGATCAAGCGGCAAGTCACAGTATCCAGGTAATAGTGCCCATATCTGCTGAACAAGAGTCTCAAATATTTTAATCTCCATGGTCTTCTCATGGTTGCCGTTGTCCATGACGCGCTGGAACATCATCTCGCTGAGAGGAACAAACTCGGTCTTGAAGTGCTGCAGATTCGTGTTACTGACGTAGTCACGCAGAATGGGAAGCAACCAAGCTCGACCCGGCTTCCCAGCTTGTGGCTTTGCTAAGTTCAGGGGTAGGATGCTCAGGACGCTTTCTGGGCCCATAGCCCGAATGGCTTTCCCGAGAATCTCATCGGCCTCTTTCTTTCCAGCAAAAGAATCATTTCCACGAAGCTCACCAATAGTCTTAACAACATTTGCGAGAATTGGGTCAGCTCGCCATCTCAAGCCATCGAACATTGCTCCCATCACGTTGAAAGTCTCCATCCAAGCGGCTTGGTACTTCACGCTTAATAAATCCACGGCTGCTTTTCCAAGCTTTTCCAAAACCTTCTCGTCATAAATTGAAGGCTCTAATAATACCGAGTCTGGAATACAGTTTGCCAGGAATGAGATCAAACACTCTGATGCTGAAACTCGAATATTGTGGGATGAAGATGTCAGGAATGATGAGATCATATTGAACAGCTCGGGGAGCTTTTGGAAAGTCTCGTCTGGTTCAATCTGTGCGGAAACATCATATCCTCTCGAAATGACAGCTATCCATGGTGGTAAGAGCTGTGAATCGTTCTGCGAGGGTCGGAGTTCTGATATAACCTCGAGAAGTCTAGGAAGTTTGGCTGAGGATTCATCATCTGCCATGCCCTCGAATATAATTTCGAAAACCTCGAAAGCAGCCATAGTCATGTACTCGTTACTCGATTTCGAAATATTGAGGAGAACCTCGCACAGCTCCTCAATCTTCTTACTTGGCCAACCACCTGATGCCGATGCTACCGTCTTAACCAAGTGCAGAGCGTGTATCATCCCTGGCTCATGCTCAGCTGGCCCACCTTTCTTCTGCTTCTTCGCTTGATTCGAACTAGATGCGAGGTCACTCAAACTCTTCAACGCAGCTTCTGCGCACATGTCGGCTGCTGGGTGATCACTAGATGGGCTTGGTGGAGGGTTCTTTAGAACTTTGACAATAGCATCTTGTGCCCGTCTCCTGATTTTCGGCCTGTGGTCTACAGCCAGTGCTAGCAGGCCAGCGAGAGCACCTCGAGGCCCAATCTGTGTTTGAGGTAGATTCCATGACGCCAAATCTTGTGCCAGCAGTGATGTCTCGAGACATCCGAGACACGGTCTAAGGAGGGGAGCGTCGGCTTCGGGAAAGTTCAAGGCGGGGGCGAGATAGGTGACGAATTGGGAGAATTTCGATCGGAGTAGGGCCTGCGGGGCATAGGGCGCAATAACATCTAGGAGGTATATTGCTGGAGTTGCTAGATCTTTCTTCACCCCATTGCTAGAAGTGGCTTGTCGAAGGAGGTCGAGAAGAACAGCGAAATAAGCTGTAGGGCTCGCCTCCGATTTTTGGGCTTTGAGGGTCTCGTCGACACTGGACAGTACAATTCGAGTCTGAGTTTTGCAGTTAATATTATATTCATACTTGTTCGTGGGGGTAATTATATATCTACCTGCTGTTGCCCCTCCAGCTTGGGCATTCGAATCTTGTCGAGCTTCTCGGCGAGAGACATCGTGAATTGCTGTGTTGGGCTCTTGCGCCTGGCTGCTGGATTTTTTGGACGTTGAAATTCGACACACAGAAAAAAAGTTCTGTTATCGGTTTATCGGTGGGTCCGTCGGTCGGCCCCCAAATGCTGTCGACCCCGTTCAACTGACTACGACCCGTTGAGTTTAGCTCTGAATAGCTTCAGTACTGATGTCTCATTGGCTGTGGCATCATATTGGAGGAGAACGCAATCTCAAGAGGTTGCTCTGCCTTCTCCTGTCAATTTCCATCTACCTACCGATATCTGGCTTCATCTGTACAACTGCAAATCTTACACTTCTTGTAATTTCTGCTAATTTTCCAAATACCCGTACATAAAAATCCTTCCTTGACATTTGTCGCCCTGCTTCTTCGAGTATCTTCAGCCTTATCAGCGAACCAGACGCATCACTTCTCCGCAGCCTATTCCGCCTTCGCCTGCACCTCCGCCTTTGTCTCTACGGCTTCGTACATCCATTAATCAAGTTGCCATTATGCGCTTCTCTACACTTTCTATCTTGGCTCTCCCGCTCCTTGCCGCTGCTGCGCAACAAGATACCCCACTTGAGCAGGCCAAAGCTCAAGCTCAGTACTGGTTCGAGAAGGTCTCATCCTACGTTCCCAACCCGAACAAGGCGCATACCCCTCATGCTGCCACTGCCAAAGCTGGAGGCAAGACTCTCAAGGTCTTATCCCTCCACGACTGGGAGCACACAATTCGATCAAGCGTCACGCCCGCAAGCACCACCCCCGAAGAGTGGTGGGTTTTGATTACTGGAGGAAACAAGACCTGCTTCGGCCACTGCACTGGTGTAGAGACTGCTTTCAACGAAACTGCAGCTCTCTGGTCAACCAACCCAACTGCTCCGCAACTCGGATACCTCAACTGCGATGACCAGCCAGTCCTTTGCAACTCGTGGGGTGCCGGTCCACCATCACTCTGGATCATGGAGCTCTCAGCACCACCTGCGCCCGTCGACATTCGCGTCAAGTCGTTGAACTATACGACTACTACCGTCAAGACCTTCACGGACCTTCACTCCACCAAGGAGTGGAAGTCGGCGCCTCTTTACGAGGGTTACTTCCACCCATTCGACGGTATCTTCGCCCAGTACGGCGTGGCTGTGCCTCTCGGTTACCTTTTCTGGGGTTTCGCTGTTGTTCCAAGCTGGATGTTCATGATTGGAATTTCTTTCATCAGCAGAACCTTCATGTAAGCTCAATAACCCGCCGCGAATACACATATGCTCATTATTACTAGGAGCAACAGATCCGCTGGTCCTAACCCGAGAGCTGGAGGCGCTGCACCGGCTGCTGCTCCCGCCAGAGTAGGCACCCCCTCCCCCCAGAGACGCCAATATGATGTATTAACTAATATTCTGTAGTAAAATCGTTCCTATAAAGGGATATGGAAAGGAGGGACGGGAAACGATGGGAAGGGAGCCCAACAAACAAATAGTTGATGAATAGTAATTCCATTTGGGTATCAAAACCGCCGACTTTCATCATGCATCATGTCCTCCCGTGATCACTTATTTCTTGTCGCAAGAGTTCTCCAATCTAGAAAGACCTCCAAGGACTTCTTCTCGAAGCTGTCCGTTCGCCAATCGTCCGTATCGTAGATCACTCAACCCCCCAACAGTACTTCTCATCTCTTCCAGCAGCGTCTCTGCTTCCTCGTCAAGCCTCCGAATCTCTTCCTCAATATCCCCTGCGGCACCCTCTAGTTCTGGTAATATCGACGTCAAGGTATGTGGCTTTGAGGTGGATAGGTTTGACGTTGTGCCGAAAAGCTACAACGATAATTAGGACCCCGGCTCCAATTTATTGCAAATGACTCTGAACTCACGGCATTCTCGATTTCAATTTCATCATCCGGATCCTCTTTTTCCGACTCTCTCCGCGCCCTTACCACAGCTCGCCGTTGCGCATTCCCTCTCTTTGTCTCCGCAGCTATGTTGCGGGCGACCGCATCGGTGATTGTGACGCGCTGGTGTTGTAATTCGCGGTAAAGTGCTTTGATCTGGGGAGAGGATTGCTGGGGCCGGGGAAACAGCTCGGTGAAGGCTTTTAGGGAGATTATGGTCGGTAGAGGCGCAGGAGGAAGCAAGAATGTTGAGAGGATTGTTGCTTCTGTTGGCGCCATGATGGAAAATAGAGGTCTGGCAAAGATAGAATAAGATTTTAGCAAGTAGAAAGAGTGAAAGAAGGCTTTTCTGATGTGAGGGCAATCAATGCGCCTGGTAACGTGTGTATGTCGAACTTGTTGGATGAAGGTTGTTCCTTTGCACGCGATGCAACTTAGCCAGAGCTACCCCCTACTTCTTCAACATGGCAGATGAATTGGAACCAGCCCTAAGAAATTCACCCTTTTATTCTTGGTGGTGTTGATTTGATCCTCCAAAAGTGGTTGTACGAAAAAGGTCGAGCGCAGGGGCGACGCGACGATTCCAAGCGCGTTTCTGACGAACGTTTCCGACCTCTCATCATCTCGCCGCGCTTTCTCCCTCCTACACAACACGTGCCCAACTTTCAGGATAGATCGACTTTGGAAGTAAAGGCATAACTCATTATCGGCGCGATCTTGGAATATCATACTAAACACAATGGCGCCATCCAAGTCAGCTGCGGCGGCTCCCCCTTTCTCCAAGAACGAGAGGGTCCTCTGCTTTCACCATGACATGCTGTATGAGGCAGTAGTTTTGGAATCACGAGCAACGGAGGACAACACTTCCTGGCAATACAAAATCCACTACAAGGGATGGAAACATACTGTCAGTATCCCATGATTTTACTGCTGTTCTGCCATTGCAATGTTTGGGCCCGATCTGGTCAAGTGCTTCCATAGTTGGGAAGCATGGAGAAGGGAGGTCGTCACTTCCAAACCAAGACTGCTTGGTTGGAAAGCGAGGAACTTCGCTTTTACTCCGCCCTCCATCTGCATCTCCTCCTCAAGCCCGCACCCTTCAACTTGCATTTCTCCGGTGCAGGACCGTGAAAATGCCCCGTTCCCTGAGAAACATGGTGAACCCTCCTCCTGACCGTGTGACGAACAACCAGTGGGATGATTGGGTTCCGCAAGACCGGGTGAGAGAATTCACCCCCGAGAATAAGGAGCTCGCAGCGCAGCTCCATACGCAGATGAAGGCTCTCCAAAAGATCCCCAAATCCGCGGTAAAGAAGGGCGGAAAGACAAACGGCTCCGACTTCAGTTCGACACGAGGCAGTGAGGAACGTCATACATCTGCCGCTGCACCAGGCGGACGAGGACCACGGAGAAACCGGGACTATGATTTGGAGCATGTGCGTATTCCCCAATTCACTTTTCTTATGTTTGTTTCCGTTATGTGCTGCTTTTATTGTATTCATTGTTTGGACTCTTGCGGCGGCTGGCGGACTTTTTTTTCGCTTGGACCCTTCTTCTTTGGCAACTTCGCACCTTCTTCCCTCTCCGCACACACAACCTCCAAAAGCCAACCCCGGCCATACCCCCCAATTGCTCCGTTACTGCGCCAAATCCAATCAACTTGATCTCTATTCTGCAAAATACATCCGGCCTCGGTTTTGGAGTACGCAGGAGATCATGGATGCAGTTCTCAGCGTCTCGCTCACCCCCATGACTTCGGCTACGACACTACCACTTTCGTCGCCCTCACTCTCCCCCCTTTCCTCATTGGGACCCTCAGGCGATGAGGTCGACGATTCTGATGCAACTATCACGGCAACACTGCCCTCATCAAAGCGCGTAAGTTGCAACCTTTCAAGTTCTACTCTAAATCATTCACTTACACCCTTCCCAGCCTCGGGAAGACCAAGCACCTGTCGTCCCTCCTCCAGCAAAACGTGCACGCCGCATCATAGCCAAGGAAGGTGTCGCTACCAGGAGTACTAAAACCTCCGTTGATGCTCCTTGGAGCATACCTGGGAATCCCGAATGGGACGTCCAAAGAGTTCTCAATAGCGAAGACTTGATGGTCGACGACTATTTGCTTAAGCTGCCAGATCGCAACTTCAGTTATATTGCCAATAATGGCCGACTCAAGAACCCTGACTTCTATGGCCAATTTTCGCAAACGAAAACGGAAATAAAGAAGAGGATTCATCCGAAGCTCCAGGAACATATCAACAACAAGACCGACACCGCTGCTGTTTGCCGCTACTACAAAGACTTGCCACACAACATCACTATGCCAATTGCTGGGATCATTCTGGAAGACAAGCCTACATATATCGCTCAAGTCAGTGGTCCCTCTAGTGAGGGTTCCCAATTGGAGAAAGCCTCTGTGTCCCAAAAGCCCGTGGGCATCACTAAACCTCGCAAAGTAGCAAGGGCATTGAGATCTCCCGAACCACATATGAAAGGTACAGAGGCCGCTTCGGAGTTGGATAATTGGCGATTTACTTTAGTTCCACTCTTTCCTGATCGCAAAAGATCTGAAAGGAAGCCCTTTGAAAAGGAGTTTAGTTGCGAGATTATTCGCAATGCAAGACGGAAAAGCGGACAATTCTCTAATAATAACCAGGAAGAAACATTTCACGCTCGGCCTTCAATCCAACTTCCTATTCCCGACCACGTCAAGGCAATCCTAGTCGACGATTGGGAGAATGTCACCAAAAACCAACAGCTCGTTCCCCTTCCCAGCGCTCACCCCGTCAGCGAGATTTTAGACGACTACTACAGCTACGAGAGCCCACGACGAGTGGAGGGTAGTTCTCACGCAGATATCCTGGAGGAAGTGATCGCGGGCTTGAAGGACTACTTCGAAAAATGTCTTGGGCGTGTTCTTCTCTACAGGTACGATCCAGTTTCGACTATTTGGTAATAAATCTAACATGATTGCGTAGATTTGAGCGTGCTCAATATACTGAGGTCCGCACTGCATGGGGTAGCAGCCAAGGTCCACTATCGGGAAAGAGTGCTGTTGATACTTATGGCGCAGAACACTTGTCGCGTCTTCTTGGTAAATCAAAAACTGAATATCTCGGAATGAATTGCTGATACTGTATAGTCTCCCTTCCAGAATTGATTGCCCAAACCAACATGGATCAACAGTCTGTTAATCGTCTTCGGGAAGAGCTCATTAAGTTGACAACTTGGCTTGGTAAGAATGCCGAGAAGTACTTTGTCAAGGAATACGAGACTCCAGGTGCAGACTACGTCGAAAAAGCCCGTGGTGGCGTTTAGGGAACGTCATCCGAGTCTTTGCGCGGCAAAGTCTCACATATCAAACGTCACCGTAACCTTGTCTGATTCCGAAGAAGTCGTTTTGATTACAGCATAACAACGGAGCATGGAGTCATTGGTCTGAATTTACATCTATGGAACGTGGGATCAGCGAAGAGGCTTCTGCATGGTTGTGCTTAATAGCCGTATCTGATTCTTTCGAGCGCGGGATCATGGTTGTCTGGGGTTTCACGGATGAGGCAGGAATCAGCAAAGTTCAATGGGGCTTTGCTTTCACTTTAGTATTTTCTTCTGCGATCGCTGCATGGCGAAATTCTACAAATGTACTCTATTCAGACACTGTAGTAATTGAAACAAATCATACATGCATTTTAATGGGGAGGATGTTCTATCCATCTCCGTCCGTGTCGTTTGTAGCCAGAAGGCCCCGTCGGAGGTTGGTCAAATAGTTGCTATTGCTTTCCATGCTGACGGTAACTGGGTCGTTGGTGTTTAAACTGGGGTGATATGGCTCTTCGTCTGGTTCTGCAGGAGTGTATGAGGGGTCTGAATATGTGAGAGTGTTTATATATTGTACAGTGACCTTTGGACTAGAAGATCCCACAATTCCCTTCCAAGCCATCTTTGTATGTTACAGTATTGAGACACATGAACCAGAACTCCATAATCATCTGCTCGTTGCAAGTGGTTTCCAAATTCGACGCGAGACAATTCGAGAAAGCGCTGTTCAAAGACTCCATTGTGACATTGGCCCCTTTCCAGTCCCATCTCGAACCATGTTAAAACCTCCGTACTTCCAAATCTCATCATTTCCTCTACCCCTATCTTGCACAGCTTCGTCACTTCTACTCATGATCACCTTGGCGTCGCGCTCTCAAGATAAAACCCAGGATCCGGTCTCCGTTCCGCCCTCACCTCACTCTTCGTCAATGCCTTGTCCACCTCCTGCACAGAAACCAACTCCTTGACTCTCATGATCTGACCAGCGACTTCGGGCGTGACGGGATAGAAGACAGTTGCCATACGGTGGCGTAGGCCGAGGGCTTTTAGGACGCCTTGAGTGCGTTTTGGCATGCCGATGCCTGATCGCGTGAGGGTTATGCGGAAGTATGACATTGTGGTTTAGCTAGAATTGGCAGCATATTAGGTACAACAATGTATTGAATGGGGGAATAAATAGATACCTTTGTTTGTGAAGAGGCCTTTTGGTGTTGGGCGCAATTGAGGTTCACAAGCTCGAGGTTGCAGAATTTCTTGACAGGCGATCGAACGAGCGTGCTTCCGCGCTAGACCCCGGATTCCGTTACAGTACACGACGACGTCCCCTCTTTTGTCATATTACATGGTATGAAGTTCCGAACCAACACAATTCGCAGCTGCTACTTGCTGTCGCCCTAAATATGGACAGCTCGACAGTCAAGCTCGCCGAGCTGCTCCGGCATCCGGACGACCTCGACAAAATCCCCGCCATGAAGTTGGAGTACACGCGGAAGAAGGGCGCGGTCGATTCGCAGCTGCGCAGCGGTTTGAAAGAGCAATTGGAGATCACTCAGTCTGGCATGAATGGCATTACAGACGGGCAAAGAACAGTCCAGCTCATCAAAGAGGAAATGATGAAGATCGACAAGCTGTGTGCTGAGGCGCAGAACATGATTCAGGATTTCCCTAACATCAACCTGGTTTCGGAGACGCATAGGAACTTCAGCGCGGTGGAAACAATGAGGAAGAATCTGGACAGCTTTAATGATCGCCTAGGCCAGGTCGAAGGGATGCTGCAGGAGGATGATAGGGATAAGGAGAACATGCCGAATTTGCTGGCGGTGCACTATGAACTGACGCAGTTGAGGAACATCAGGGATGATGCTATGGAGCAGATTCTGCGGACGGACGATTCGAGTTTACAGAGTACGCTGGAAGATTACTTTGCAAGGTTGGACGAGACGGTGGATTGGTTCGATGAGCATATTGGGGATATCGCGTTGAATCTTATCAATGTGGTTGTTAGTGGAAATAATGGACTGGTGGTACGCTTTGCAGTCATCATCGAGGCCGAGGAGAAGAGTGATAGGAGAGTGAAGGCGCTGCAAGAAGCGTTGAAGGATCATAAGGAGATGGCGGCAAGATTTCAGAGCATTACGGATGGAGCGAAGAAGACCAGAGGGTATAAGGAGAAGTTTCTGAAGGCTATAGAGATACATGCCGATGAGCAGGCTGTGGAGACCAAGCAGACATTTTTAGAGGATTCTTCGAGGTTAGAGAAGCAACTTAAGTGGTTCTTCAACGACCTCAATGCTGTCAAGCAAGGAGCGGCTCCACTCATGCCGAAGAAGTGGAAGATATTTCAGGTTTATGGCAAGATATACCACAAGCTCATGCACGACTTTCTTGTTGGCATGATCGATGATCCGGATACAGACTCTAGTCACATGCTGTCTATTCTCAACTGGCCAGAGAAGTATTACATGAAGATGGGAAAGCTCGGGTTCAAGCAAGATGATTTGTCACCGCATGTGATAGATTCAAGAGAACCTGAAATGGTTAGGGATTTCCGCAACAAGATTATCAAGTTCCTTGATCAGTGGCTTGAGAGAATCTTTGCAACGGAGAAGAAGGATTTCGTTGAAAGGAATGTCGACGGCTCGAATCTGGACACAGATGAAAACGGTTATTTCCGAACGAAGAATCTGATCGATATGTGGCGTATGCTGAGAGAGCAACTTGATGGCGCTGCCGGCTCAGGAAGGCAGGACGTTACTGAAGGTGTTGTGGATGCCATGATTCTACGGCTGAAGAGCCGACAACAGGCTTGGCAGAGAATGCTCAACGATGAAGCTGCTCGTTACTACGGCACTACTCCAGAGCTGGAAGGCTTTCAAGCTCTGCAAGACTGGCTTGTTGCCACGGCAAATGATCAGATTGCCTGCATCGATGACAATGAGGAAGCAGGGCAGTTTGCATACCTCAGCAGTTTCCGACTAAAGTTCGAACCGTTGGTATCACCTCAGTACCTAGAACGCGCAGACGAAGAGATTAATAACCTCCGGGATGGTTACGTGGATCTCAGTACGCACTGCATTGCCAAGTTCGCACAGCTTATTTTCGCCGTGGATTTCCGGACAGTGATACCGGATTTTTTCACTATAAAATGGTATTCGGCTACTGCTATGAAGCAAATGGTTGTCACCTTCGAAGAATATGTCGGTGATTACAAGAGTGTCCTACATCATTCTCTCCTCGACATCTTCATCGAAGAGCTGGCCGACGAGCTGCTCATCCGCTACCTCTCAAGCGTTAGGAACAAAGGCGCCAAATTCAAGCGCCAAGATCCGTTCAAAGAGAAGCTATTCAACGATGTCTCTACGGCTTTCGAATTCTTCGACAATAACAGCTATCTCAGTCCTGACGTCGCTGATACAATCAAGCAGAAGTGGCGGGTCACTGAACCCTTCTTACAGCTAATCGAAGCTGACAAGTCTGTGGTTCCGGAAGTATTTGCTAATTTCAAGGGCGATTACTGGGACTTGCAGCTTAGCTGGGTGGAGGCTGTATTAAGGACGAGAGATGACTTTGATAGGAGTCTGCTGAATTCTGTAAAGGCGAGAGCGGCGCAGATCGACGTGGCGAGAGGCCTGGAGACGATTATGAGCAAGGTTAAATGATGGGGCTTCCTGTCTGGAAAATTTGGTACGTTTTTTAGCGGGCATATGGAGGCGTTGAATGGGACCAATGTATGTTTGTGCTATATGTAAAATCATAGAGGGTGGGGATCACAATGGAATGGTCCTACTACTTTTCCTCTCCCGTTCAGAATCGTGAGAGCTGATTGACAGACTTTGTTTATAACACTATCTATTACAGAGACTTTGTCGTCGACGAGTCAAGGTTATCAGGATGTTGCAATAGGCCCCAACTCTTGCTTGTTGTTTAATGATGACCTAAATTGACACATGAAGCTGTGATATGCCACTTGATGAGTCTCTCGAGAATGCTCTGCAATTGTCAAAGTGTCATTGCCTCTTTCTCCCAACTTCCAGATAAGTTCCCAATCACGTGCACTACTATACGCGTCCACCCAAGCTCGCGAATGGAAAGCGCGACGATGTCCGTCATCAACAACACAACCATCACAAATTCACAAATATGGTAAGTTCTTAGTCCTGAAACTTGACAAGAGATTCTAACATGATTCAGGCCCCAGGAGCAGAAGTACTAAAGAGAGAGCGCGCTCGTCCCTCTGACTGGTGGGCAGCGAGTCCCGCAGCATCAACTTCGACGCCTCTCCAGCAAGAGAAGCCCGCGCGCGCGCCCGCACCCGCTCCGAAAGCCCCAAAGATCCCACAGCCACGAAACAAACAGACAGAAACAGCGCCAGTGCTAGTGGCAATACCAGAACGAGAAGGACTGAAACGAAAGCGCTCCCGACCTTCAGACTGGTGGGCAGCACGCCCGTCGACATCACAGTTGAAAGACAGTTCTGGGCCGTCGCGGGGCCTTGGTAGTTCATCTGGGAAGCGAACAGTGCAGGATGCGCCGTCGGCTGGAAATAGAGGCAAGGCGGCGAAGACTGGGGCAGAGGGTACAGAAGCAGTCAGACCCATGGCTAAGGGTACTGGAAAGAAAACCAAGACTGAACGTCCCTCAGGCGGTAGTGCGGAAAAACAATCCAGCATCGAAGAATCAGCCAAAGACAAGACTAAAAAGAAGAAACCTACTGTAGCTGATGTCGAAGACGAAGCCAGAGGGAGAAGGCGCACGCGACGATCCGAGGGTGACATTCAGGAACAATTTCCAACCGCTTCGCCTCAGGAGAAGAAGAGCAGACGGGTTCGACATTCGGGTGATATTATTGGTGTAGAAACTGCTTCATCAACCTTTGGAAAAGCCAGAGCACGGCCAGAAAAGCCTTCCACTGCTGAGGCAGCACCAAGACCTTCCAGATCTAAGAACCATGACGAGAAATCAAGTTCAGGTCCTTCAAAGAAGAGTGGCCATGCCACTGCGAGAATTAAGGGTAAGACTGCGGGTCGTGCATCTAATACTGAAAATCTTGGGAGTAAACGTAAAACAGACGAGAGTAAGCACATCATTCAGTGATATATCCACATGAAGGCTAATATATTATCAGAATCAAAAGATGATCCTCCGAATGCAAAGCGGCGTCGAGTAAGCGAAGCAGTGAGGCAAGAAGAAAGAGTGACCCAGCGACAAGAAAAACCTCCCAAGTATCAGCATTTGGCCAAAGTCACGCGTAAAGTCCCTCGCCATACCATCGAAGCGAAGTGGACACCATTACCAGCGAACTGCATTGAGCTTATTTCTCAGCTACTATCCAATGTCCAGAAACCAGTAATAGCCCGTCTGAAAGAGGAACAGAAGAGAAGTCAAGCGAGCACCATTTTGCATTTAGTAAACCGTAAGCTCGTTACTAAACTCTCGAGAGGTCTTCCTTTTCCACAAGGGACACAGCCTCAACGAGAGGATGACTTCGATTTCGAGAAAATCCTTGACCATAACAGGGCTCTTGAGGCTCAGCTCACTCCTGCGTTACATGCGAATGAACTTTTAGAAGACGAGTTGAGCAAGGAAACGACATGGTTGGAGTCAGAGAAAGCTATTTTGGCAGAGCTGGAGGCAAACGCAAAAGCCGCATCTGTCACGAGGAAGCAAGCTGAGCGAACGCTTCATCCTCTACTTCGGTCGGAGAATTCGACGATCGAAGGACAGGATTTGGAATTAGGTCAGCATGCAGCGGTGCCAATATCAGGCGTAAGTTACCCTGCAAAGAGCTGATGCTCTATTGAAAGCTAATTATATTCCAGATATTCGAGGATGAGAATATACAAGATATCGTGAAGGGCATCGAGAATCACATGGACAGCATGCAGGGAAACCTCAAGCAAGTTGAGGGAGTCAGCGAGGCAATAGCGAAAAGCAAGGCAGCTGTGCAAGCTACATTATTCGACCATTTAGATACTTCGCAGTACGAAGAGGTTGTTTTGGGACTTCAATAGGCGGGAATTTGGAGCAGAACAGGCAACTTATTAGCTACGATGAACTATGATATGAGTAGGGTTATTGATATAACCAACATCCAACACTCCAGAGGCTTCTTTTTGCTTCGTGGAGTACGAATATTACATTCCCCAATAATGATATTCAATTGCTTGTCACATGATCAAATATCCGCTTTGAGACTTTTGCATTGTACCTGGCCTGCCTGGGAGAATCCTGGGCTGGGGTGGCCTGCCCTGCCCCGCGCCAATGCCGCGATTGCGATTACTTCAATTTTTCTAACAATCGGCATCATCCAACAACACGACTCTGTTCACGCCCGCGCTCGTCGGTTGAAACAGTGTGTGGTACATTCCCACTCCCCATGTTGTACACAAACGCTCTCCTAACAGGGAACAGGCTCGCAGAATCGAAGTACGTGGGCACGAGATCTATCCTGGTCCAGACAACGACAGCGCGACGTCGCAACCCGATGGAAGCTCTTGAAACATAGGCTCCGATGTCATGGACCAAAATGGAGCCAGCAATGGGGAGGATTCAAAGCCCAAACTGGAAACCTCACCACCAGCCTCAAGATCGGGCAATGGCAAAGGTACCGGTACCAAGCGACGGCGCAAGGTGAATCATGGTATGTCAAGCAGGCCCAGCTTCAATGCTCTCTCTCTGAAACAGTCGCAGCAATTGCTGACCTTGGAACGTGTTCCTGCAGCTTGTGTGTATTGTCGACGATCTGTAAGTACTGCATTGGGTGCAAATACAAGGGGGAAACCTTGGTGGATGCACCTATGCGTAGGTGGTTTGGCAAAAGCTAATTCGATCTGGTACCTCTCCAGCATATGACATGCGATTTGGTACGACCGCTCTTTCCAATATATGCAGCCACTCGTGATACGCAGTGTTCTATGACTAACCTCTTTCCGTTGCACAGGAACGCCCATGTGCCCGCTGTATAAAGCGAAATATTGGGCACCTTTGCCACGACGAGCCCCGCGAACCGGAATCGACCACGAAGAAGTCCAAGAGGCAGCATAGCATTTCTGCCCCGGAGGACGATGATACGGCACAGGATCAAGCGCAGACGAGCTTAGATGGTGGGATCAGCAATTCGGTCGAGGCTCCTCAAGATACATCGGAAGAAAGTAACCTTACACTGGGGACGTCAGCACTCTCCCAAGGTACTCCTCTACAACTCGTTCAACCGTCACCTGTTTCGGGGATTCAAACAAATGCTCTCAACAGCAGTAGCAATCAATGTGAGTTCCCACTAGCCATTAGGCCGACCTTTTCAGCTGTTGATGGGCGCACAGTTATTGGATATTCAAACGACTATCTCGGGTCACAAAACCAGTATCAAGATATGCACAACTACCACCCCTCGTATATGTTCAATGCCCCGGAAGTCACGACTGAGTACAACCTATTAAACGACTTTTTGAACAACAGCTTGCTCGACGACGGTGCATTACTTCCTGACGATACCTCGAACTTTTATTCCGATCAATCTGGTGCTATGTTGTCAGGAGGAGCGAACAGTACCGCGGGAACGCAACAACCAGCCAGTCTAAGCACACCAAGTAATGCTCAAGGCAGTTCGATATCACGGCCAGAGAGTGCTTTACCAACTGACAGAGCGCGAGAATATTATCTTCAAGCTGCGGATCCCACTGGGAACGATGCCCCTGAGGAGCGGATGCAGCGACTCCTTCGGGCAAAGTATGACGCTGGTATGCTGAAACCGTTCAATTATGTTAAGGGTTATGCGCGGTTATCAGCCTATATGGACGGCCATATACATGCAAACTCGAAGCAGAAGATCCTTCGCCAGCTGGATCGCTTCAGACCGAAATTTAGGGAGAAAATTCACGCCTTGACCGATATCGAATTAATATATGTGGAGATGTGGTTCGAGCGCAGTCTTATGGAGTACGACAGGGTTTTTGCGAGTATGGCTATACCCGCATGTTGTTGGAGGCGGACTGGCGAGATATTTAGGGGCAACAAGGAGATGGCAGAACTCGTCCATGTTCCCATAGAGAAACTGAGAGATGTAAGTGGCTCTATTTGGGACTATCGAACATCTGCTAATACTGATAGCAGGGCAAAATCGCATTACACGAAATTCTTTCAGAGGAGTCTCTAGTCAACTACTGGGAAAAGTTCGGCGCCATAGCTTTTGATCAGACGCAGAAGGCTCTCCTGACAAGCTGCTCATTGAAGAACCCAGACGACCAGTCCAAGGATCCGACGATCAAATGTTGCTTTTCATTTACGATAAGACGTGATGATCACAAAATGTATGGATTCTCCCCGCTCTACCTCGAGCTGAATGCTAACATTTCCACAGACCTTCCTTGATCGTCGGCAATTTCCTGCCTCAGGAACCAGTGAAGCATTAAGTGCACTGATCTTTTTCGAGTAGATATAGGGCTTTGGATACCGGTACATACAAAAATTGGCAGGGGTGTCGGGCGTTGGCATAGGTTTGGCGTCGGCTCGTGCAACCATTTTTGAGCAGTGTACTGTATGTACTGTAGCTCCTTCTTTCTTGGTAGCTCAATAGAGAAAGAGCATTTCCATCTGTGTTGTTATCTGCATTTACACGAGCGCCTTTGTCTCTATCGCCGGGTGATTAATGCCCCATGCGAAGTTTCAGCAACGCGCCAGCCTTTTGCAAGTATGGTTCGCCTGAAAGATCTCTGAAATTCTGCGCGAATTCTATTCATTTTGATGTCTCGTTTGCCCGGCTATACCAGGAAACCTTGGCTAATCAGTTACATCGGAGAATTGTTTGGGCCAGGACTAGGAATACCCCTGCCCAACTCGTGTACAAAGAGCAGTCATATTCAACTTGCTCCTTCATTTCACGTCTCGGAGAGGCTATGAAGTAATATACCCCGTATATTTGCTTCTCTCGCTCATATCATATCTCGCAGGGAATAGGTTCATATCGCTCGATCAACATGCGAAGATTCCACCTTGCAGTACCGCAACTTTCTTTTCAATCGTATAGTGCTGTGTACAGTATTAATGCTTTCTCTTTTCCCCTGCCCCGACTCTAGAGAAATATTCTGAAATCGAACTTGCGCAGGATCATGATGACTAGGAAGCAATCAGGTATCATGTCTGAAACTCAGAATTGATCGTTGTCAATAAGGTTTCCTGAGTTTCCTAACCTTTTTTTCGTAATCTGCAGAGCAGAATCTCTTTTTCTCTTGTAAATAATAATTTCACGATATCCAATCTAGTTGTAGGTGCAGTTGTTTTGCCGAGTCTACTACGTTTCTTGGAGAGTCAGCGTTCGCTTCCTTCCATTTTCGCTCCTGCCAGATCAAGAAGCTTTGATGGTAACATCCTCGACATGCCTCAGTCCCTACAGCTCACTATACGGAACATATAAACACTGTTGCTGCTCCGTGGACCAATTATCAACGGTAGGAAGAACCAAGCCGCAAGAGTCGACTCTCACCATGGCATCGGCGCAAGTTGTTCGTACCGACATAGGGAAGAAGCGCATCCAAAGTATATTGGGTAAGTTATCCAACAAACCTGAGACAATATCAGATTGATCGATGGCTAATTTCGACTCAAGCTTTTGCAGCGGAGCTGGAGGCTCAACTCCCTGCCCTCACATTGTCAAGAACACCTGGAATACTCCTCGGCGAAATTGAAAAACACGTACATTCATTTCCCAAGGGTTCTAGTCCGGCTACCGCCTCGAGATGCGAGGAGATTGACAGCGCCGGCACAACTCTTTGGAACCTTTGCACACGACTCCTTCGAGATCATGAGCCTGACAGCCCAAAAGATAGCCCGGTCATTCTGGTCACCGCACGCGTCCTCGCATTCCTGCTGTTGGATTTAGCCTACAAAAGTGGAGAGAAAGCGGCTGGGGATATCTTGAGACTGATGAAGGTTGGGATCAAGGCTGCGAAGTCAAGTCTAGGTATGCGCCACCCAAAGTGACAATACAATTCAGCTGACCACGCGCAGAGCGGAAAGACACAAACCTCTCTGTGACTGTCCTCGAGAAGGTCAGCCATTATGAAGAGGCACTTAAACTACCTCAACCAAATCTCCCCCTAGATGATGTCGAAGATCGCGAGAGACTGTGCGCAGAGTATTTCGTCCTTCGAACAGCTTTGGTATGCAGATCACCCTCCAGTTACTGATGATTGCTAACTTCACAATAGGCATGGCATCAGAAGAAGTTTGATGTTGCGGAGGTTATGTACAAAAGCTCCAGGTCCTCCGAAAGAGTCTTCAACCCTTATACAGCAGAGAGCTTGGCTGATGTTCTTTACGAGATGGGAAAGGATCTACTGGAATCTCAGCAATATACTATGGCCGTCAAGTGGTTGGAACGAGCCTACGAGGTATTGGAAAGTCAGGAATTCGACAGGCTTAGTATGAACGCCAGCGAACTTCGGATCTCAATCATACAGTCGTCTGTGAAGGCATTACTGGGATTACAAGACGACTCCTCCTTGGAAAAAGCTCGGAACCTCGTCGACCGACTCGAAAACGAGACTGGAGATAAATTGATTGTTTTACTTCTGAAGCTGGAGTTGCTATCCGCAAGTACGAGGGAGACATTCGACAGCAATTCCTATAGCGATGTCCTGCAAAGAATGACACGGATAATGTGTCTTAGCGATACCAACTTCAAGTTGATTCTGTTCCACATTCTCAAACTAAATGACAAGAGTCCGAGTCTTGCTTGCAAGACACTTGAGGATCTCATGAGGCTGCGAATTCTCAAAATGGATAAGGAAGACTGGGTTGAGAAGGTCCTGGTCACTCGGTTGTGGATGAGTGTTACCCAAAGAGATAGTCCTGAGGCTTTGTCGTCACTAGAAGAGTTCTTCACCATGATTGCATCGAATGTCAATCAGCCAATAGGTGCTACGGCTACTGCAGCAGCACATACGGCAAGTCTTCCTCTTGTGTACAAGATATCGTCAATACTGACATTGAGATAGTTATTATGGAAGCATATCGAGTCGAACTATGCCCAGGCACAATACGATGTTGCTGGAAAATGGTGCCAATTAGCTATGCATCAGATATTCGAAAAGTCAGGAGAGCTCAACATGGCTCGTTTATCAAGGTTAGTGCTTCTGTACCCAATCGGGACTAATGTGCTTGCTAACATGCATTGTGCAGAAAACTCTTACTGTGTGCCTTCGCCAGAAAGGATATAAGCAGTGCCAGAGAGATCTTCGGGTCAATGTCAGCCGTGGCTCAAAATGAACCTATGACTAGATTCCTCATGTACAAGATCGCTTTACGCTCTGGAGATCACGAACTTGCGGCTGACAGCCTCCATATCATAAGCTCATCTTCGAAAGAAGACCCCAACCTATTGTATGCCTGCTGCTTGGATGCCAGAGAGGTTGGAAACAAGGCCACTATGCTGGCAGCGCTTCAACTCGTCCTGGAAAAGTATGACTATGGAGCACCCAAAATAATACACTTACCATCATTACTCCGCATCACCATAGGTTTAACGGAGTCATTGCTTGAGGAGTCAAAGGATGCTGAGGTTTCGGTGGAAGCAGATGCTATCATTGAGAAACTGTGCAAGCTTTTTGAAGGGGGTACTTGCCTCCAAAAATCCAGATTGAGACACCACTAACCCTCAAATAGCCGTAACTTCAATGCGGAAAACGCCCTCTAGCGTTCACGGCACTGAAGTATTGTGGTCGATTCCAGAACTGAACTGGTATTCCAAAAACTCATACAATCTTGCCCTACAGCACATCTCAACCTGGCCTCTGCGATCTAGTCTGAGGATGCTCACATGCTGCGTAGCATTTATCGACCACTACCCCGAAGATATCAATGAGCAAATAGTCGAAGATTTGTCACTGCGCAAAATGTTCTGTGTTTTCTCCGCTGGAACAGCGCTTGTCGTTTTAGCCCGTGGTGAAGACAACAGAGAGCAATCTATGCAAGACTACCTCAATCTGCGAAAACATGTCAGTAGTTTTGACGAATTGTTACAAGATAAGCTAGAGAAGCTTGAAGAGGGTCCGGCCCAAGACTTGCTGCAAAAACTCTCTATTCTCTTGGCATTTGACTTCGAAGCTGCTTGCCAACTGAAGGCGTGGGTCGACCTTCCTTCAGTTGTTGTGAAGGCGGAAATTTGTAAGAATTTGCAGGTTTATGAATTGATGGCAGACTGTATACTCAATGCAAAGGCTCCTACGCAGGGTTAGTCTAACTGATACGAACTCAAGAGTTTACTAACAACGAGCAGTTCTGGTCAGTATATTGAAAAATATTATCAACCAAGCCTGGTGTCTCGAGTCAATGGACGGCACAATGCTAGCTAAATACATGCGATGCCTCTTCCAAATCGCTCTTTCCGACAACATTGAGATCGCAGAGCAACTCTTAGATCAAGTGCAACAACATGCGCATGAAGCTCAGGATGTAAGCCTTGCACTCCTTTCACTTGATTGATTTCAGAACCATATATTGATATGTGCTTAGACGGATCAGCCATACCCCACAGCAGAGCTCGACTGGATTGCTAGCAAAGCCTTTAACCATGCCGTGGATCTTTACTGTGGCGGTCAAGACATAGCTTGCAAGAATTGGGCGAGCAAAGCGCTGAACATCGCGCATTACTGTGCTGATAACGGGGCGTTGGAGAGGTTGTTCCAGACGAAGTATGCGGGGTTGAAGTTTGATGTTTGATTTTCTCTGTTATTGTGGACCTGCAGGAGGATACTTTGCTGGGATATTTATTCAAGAAACGTAAGAGGTGACTCATTTGACGGAGATAATTGGCTTCAAGAAGGATATCTATACCCATAGTATGCTTTAGCTGGGTTATGCTTTTATGAAAGTTAGGGAGGGACGCTTCTTGCAATAGATAGCTTTAACTAAGATGTACTGTTAGTACGATTTCACCATTCATTAATACATACACTTACATCTTAGGACCCTTTACCCAATATATCTGACTGCTCATGAGTTATGTCATCAATCTGTGTAGAAGACATTTTCTGGAGTATGGCAGAAGCAAAGAGATACCATGGAATCTTGACAACAGAATTCTGATTAAACGTAGACACTTGTGTCTGGGGGTCGAAGGGAGGGACAATGAGGAAGGAGGAACTCGCTACTGCGTGCCGGTAGGAGATGAAAGAGCAGAAAGAGTATAGATACGAGTCATGATCCAACTAATTGTATATGCAAAAAAACCTTCAAGCTAATGAAGCGAACAAAAGCAAGATATGTGACAAGAAGTTGGCAAATGCCAGATTTTCAGACCCCAAGATGGATAGTAAGGACCCATAACCAGGTGCAGATCTCCGCTTCCACCTCCCAGGACATCTAGCAAGACGCAACCGAAGGAATGTTTGAGCAAGCGGTACTGGTCTTGCCGCCCGTCACGGAATTATCGCTCCAAGTCCAGTCCGAGCAGGAGCCACTTCCACACAAGATATACACATTCGTGCCCGTCGACTCAACCGTGCCCACCACATTGCTCACCGTGAGCCCAGTGATGGGAACGCCCGTCGTAGGGGTGCCAGTCGGGCTGCCGTTCTCGTAGTCCTGCTCGATGACGATGCCGTATTTGGTGATGCCCGATAGGGTGATGTCTTGGTAGGTAACGTCCTTGACGGTACCCGTGGCGTCGTAGACTGTCTTGATGCGTACGCCGTTCTGCGAGTCTTTGATGGCGGACGAGGAGATGTTCACAGTAGCCACGTCGTTGTCGGTGCGGCCGCCCACGCTGCCGATTGAGAGGCCGTGGCCCCCGGTGCAGGTTCCGGATGTGAAGGTTATGTCTGTTCCGGAGTTGATGGCGAGGCAGTCGTCTTGGTTGACACTTTGGTTTGGTTAGCTTCTGGTTGGGGATAGGAGGCGGCAGCGGGAGGGGAGAGGAGATTACATGGTAGCACCGGTGATTGTTACGCCAGTGGAAGAACCAACGTCAAAGGCATCAGTGTTATGGCCGAGTGAATCACCGGCCGAGTTGTCCATCGAAAGTCCAGAGACTGTAAGGGTTGTGGCATCATTAATGCTCATCAATTGAACAGGAGAATCCTTGAATGAGAGCCCGGTGATAGACGAAGTAGTCAAGGAGTGAGCATAGAAGAACTTGGGCTTCGTTACGCCACCGTTCGTGCCTTCTCCATCCCACCATCTAGATCCATCGCCGTCAATGACTGAACCACTGGCACCAGTAACGGTGATGTCAGTTCCAGACACAGAGATCAAAGGTCCACTCCATTCTTCGTAACCGAAGGTGGTCGTGCCCTCAAAGGTGACCTGAGATGCGTGAATATCTTATCTCTGGATGAGAAGTCACAGTGAACTTACGTGCGTTCCGTCTGTAAGGTCAGTCAAGTCGAGGGTCTCGCCAGCTGGGACCACAACTGAGCTCAGAACGATGGTGGCACAAGCAGCCTTTGACACGCTCACAGCGGAGGCACCAGTAGACCCGGAGAAAGTACAAGTTGCTCTTTTGGCCAATTCGGGAGCTGCGGTCGGCTCTGGAGCTGCAACAGGAGCAGCTGATACAAGAGATATGGCCGTGGCCGCGAGGCTGAGGACGGTCGAAGTTGAATCATCTTTGTGGAATATCGGAGTGAGACAGTTCCTGTATGTGGCCAAGGGTTTCTTTTGGATAATCGATGAAGTGGTGAATGAATGTCTAATATATAGAGCAGCAGAACGAGAGTATGTAAGTGAGTGAGTGAAAGAGAGAAGAAACTTAGGCTATGCAAGGCGACTTCGAGCTTTTTATGAGTTGTTGAAATACCGATGATCCATACTGGTATATTTTTCCATCCATACAGATAGATGGGCAACAACCATGAGCCTGGAAATACAACCCCATCTAAGGATAGGCTTGTCAAATTTAAAAGTAGGACGTCCGGTGGGTTGAAAAGAAAGGCCAACTTCAGGCACTTGCCACCGAAGTATTTGTCGAAGAAAAACGAAATACTTGGCGAATTCCACGGTGATGGTTCAAATAAAGTGCCAAGACTCTCAAAAGGAAACAAGCAATGACAAGCAATGACAAGAAAGACCAAGCAATTGGTCTTCCCTGTCATGGGGCTATGGATTGGACAGAAAGATGACGCGAGCGCCCTGTTTGGATCTCAATCTCAGTGGTGGAAAACATATTCAGTAATCAACACCGAGACTTCATGTATCATTGACCATTAAGTTGTTGTCTGCCTCCTCATTTTAAATTGCTGAATCGGGACCAGATCATCATTTCACATCCCATAAAGAGACAGGAATCATACAGTAAAGGCATAATTTTCGGAAGAACCTCTGTCTCGAGAGCGAAGTCCCGCCGCATACGTACGCCGTGTTTCAGGTGGGAACATTTATCTCAAGTATGCATTTTGCGCGTGATATAAAGTCTTGAAATCTAGGGGTAGTTGTTCCACGACTCGGATCTTTGCGGATATATCTTCAGGTCCCGGCAGTTTCGAGATATTCCACCGGATCTTTCTTTGAGTGTTGCACGTGCCATGGCTAAGTTCTCTCGGGGGTCGAAATGCGGGGTCGCTTGTAGAATAATGCGTGCGGCTTTTGCGGAGCATATCTGGGGGAACATGCACTTGCACTTCAAAAGCCGCATTGTATGTGGATGCCGACGTGAGGCACGACCTGTGTTCATCATCTTCTTTTTCTTTCCAAACCAAATATCATACAACATCGCTCGACGCTTTTTACCATATGCTGTTTTACACTCATGCATCCAGTCCCCTAAAATTTCCACCACATTCAAGCAGTCAGAACTTTCTGAAGAAGCTTTCCGAGAACGCCCCTAACTCTCTCAGGCTTCTCACCAACACACGTGAAAACAACAGCCGTACTGACCGCAAAAGCCAATGTCTCTCGCCATTGATTCTCCCAAAGATAGCGCCTAGGAAACACTGTAGCCAAAGCTCTAGGTGCAACGAAGAGACCGAGCTCTTTCCTTCTGCCTGCGTTTTCGATCAAGACGCTCCATCCGCATAACGCACATCCGGAGCCTATGCATATGCCGGAATCAATCTGTTGGCGGCGAGGGATACTTGTTCCGAGTATACGAGGGCCGACTCGAGTTCGTGCGAGGCAAATACCGTAGTAATAGAGTGCGATGAAAGTTCCGAGGAAAGCCGATGAACGAGCCGAGGACTCCAGGGCGTGTCTGAATCGTTTCTTGCTTGGCGTCCGCAACGTGAGAATGAGGTTCAGGGGAAGATATGTTGAGAAGGCCCAGAGGAAAGAGTTTACCCATCTTGACAATGCGTGTTTCTCACAGCTTTTCCCAACTCCCATATGAACAATTTCGCATGGGAATGGAATGCTCTTGACGGGATCACCGTAATCTAAGGGCAAGTTGTAGTCCTTGCACATTCCTTGAAGTACATGAGCCTGTCCTGTCTCCAAGCCGTATTTCATCTCTCCGAATCGGACACGTCGGAGGGCCGTAAGCAGACGTTGGTCGACAGCAGCGGCGGACTTGATCCATTTGTTGTAGGATGGTGGTAGGCGATCCGGTGTATATATCCATGCCCACATGATTAACGCACATGAGCTAGCAAAGATTGAGGAGTCGGTGAGAGTTGATGTCAATCTCTCAATCTGTCCCGCTGTTAGAATGTTCCACAGCAACTGGATATTTCACAAACATCCGTCCACTGGCCTGCAGCAACTCGTCGACTCTTATGCTGGGCCCATAATTCCCCCACGAGGACATCCACAGCTCGGGTGACGGCAAATAAAGTCAAATCCATGGTTCGACCAGCGAACTGTATGGGTCTAAGAGTTACACCCGTAGGGGTTGCCTCGGGAACATGGTCTATGAAGGCGGCGCTCTTTTTCGATTGGAGAAGTCTCAGACTAAACCAAGCTGCAACGAAGGTAGACATGCATCTTGCTAATCTGTAAACTCTTGAGTTAGTCGCGTTTATGAAGTAAGATACTAGAGATATAGGTGCTATTATCCATGTGATTGTATACAAAGAAATGAGCCTTGTGGTAAGGTGACCACTTAATCACAGCTGCTATCGGACACTGGCGGTATAGTGACCAGAAGGTTTCTTACCTCAATTGTTCCAGTACCGACAAAGATGATGCTATCCGTGCAATTAATCTTCGCAGTGGAATCTTGTGTAACTTTTAGCAACGAGACCAGTAAGGGGGCGAATCACGTGCCTCGAGCAATGTTGAGCCTCCAACGAGGGCCGCACAGAAAGTGGGGAATCTCCGCAGTTCAAGTCCTCCTCTCAAGATGCGGACAAGAGATGGAAGAAAAGCATTGACATGTTTCTCATCGATATTCTTCCGCCTCCGACCCAACGCAATCAGGAGTAGGGTAAGGAGTCTGGGGGTGGTGGAGGACAGATACCCAAGAACCCAAGCGCGCAAGAGGGGCCGCAGAACGAGAGGAAGTGCAAGTGCCTGTTCCAACGACCTCGTACCAGGACCTCGAGGTTGAGCAGAGGCTGCCGTCATGATAAGAGAAGGCTACCATTTCTGCAATCAGCATCTCGATATCATCAAATCAACGTGGCAGCCGGACCCGGCCAGTATCAACAACCGGCCAGTACAGTGCAGTATATCCAATCCAGTCCAATCCAGGGGAGTCCGGATCTGCCTCGCATGAGGGGAAAGACGTCACTTACACTATTGAGTCTTGACTGAGGCAGTGAGGTCGGGGTTGAGCATATGCGCTGTCCAGAAGTGGAAAGGGCCCCCGGTATAAACAATAATCCGTATCGTATTAGTATTCGGAAGAGCTTATTACTGTATTGTTTCGTTGATTACTATTGTCAAGTCGACCAGGACCAAGAAGGAGAAAGGTAAAATGCTCTCTTTGGGAAGTCCGAATCCGAAGGGGAACACGAATTCGAGGCGGCGTGAATCAAAGTTGACCTTAACGGACCGTTTCCGCAAAGCAAATGAATGCAATTTGGTTATTTTGGGTGTAGTAGGTAGTGCTATAATACGGCAAGTGCCGAATTGGCAAGATATGGAGGAAAGGCTGCCTGCAAACCTGCACAAGGGGGGAGGGGGAGAGGTTTATTTGTATAGTAGTGCATCGGTCTTGTCGATATGGGGAAGTTTCCAAGCTTGGACCAAAGGGGCGAGGCTTGCTTTCGTCTATATACCGAGATGGTCACTTCCACAAAGAGATTCCTGGAAATCAAGCATTGAGGAGTATAAATTAAAGAGCGATTATTGATTAGGCAGTTGACATTCTATCGTATCAGTAGAATCATTAAAAGAGATCAGTAATGATGATAACCATTTCACTCATTATTCAACATTCATGGAGATAGCATAGATACACGAGAAGTAGTGCGGATCATCTATTAGACTTTGGCCCAGCCCAGCCCAGAAAATGGTGAGAGTTTCTTACAAAATACAAATACAGTACGGTAGTATCCGCCCTCTCAGATTCCAAGATTCCAGGATGTTTCTTCTGGGAATAGTGGTGCTACACCAATACAGCAGAGTACAGAAAGTGTAGTCGGTGGGCAGCATCGCATCGTGGACTTGATTGACATGTGAACAGCGGCGGGGGGCTGACTTGACTCGACCTACATACCTTGTCGATCATTTGCGGCTGTGGGAAGTCAAAGAGAGCCAGAACATTAATAAAATAACAACGGCTCCGAGGTCCTGATTTAGAACTAGCAGGGCCATGTGAACTAGAACTAGATGCAGATATTATCGAAGAAGAAGAATAGAGGCAGGACATGGACAGTATCTTGATCCCACTATATAGATCTGTTGGGAAAAGACCAGGAGTAGGTAGAAGTGGGAGCTTCAAGCTTCAAGCTACAACTGCAGACCCCAGTAGTAGTCGCTTCATATCATACCACCCGTTCGCTGCACTGCACTACCTCACACTTATTGCTCCTCTTCGGTGCGGTGCTTCCCCCCGACGACCTCGATAGCCGGCCCGCCTGGCTGCTGCAGCTCCAGAATTCCATTCATTCCATGACCTCCAGAAATGCCCAATCTGCTCTGCTTTGCTTGCGGAACATCTCCAAACCATCCTCGAGGCCTTTCTGAAGGAGCACTGAAAGCCGCGTCCTACTTGACTCTGTAGCACGACTTGTCTGTCGCACACGTTGCCGTCGTCTAACCACTCGCCCCCAGGTCAGATCTGATAGGGAAGCTTGATAAAAGTCCGGGGTTACAGTACAGTACTGTACATACGTCCAATACGAACAACCGACCTCCACCATCACCACTACTCTCTGTCTCTGCACAGCTTCACGATAACAACCAGTACCTCAACCATAACGGCACTCATGCTCGCGGTTCAGCGTCCCAGCATGGGTTCATCGAAGCCACCGAACCTGGATATGCCATTTGGCTGTAGGTCGAGCTCAAGCCCGATGCACCCGGAACTTTCTCTAATACAGCACTGCAGATTCCTTCGACGCCAATACCTCGAATTTCCCTTTTCCTCCACCTACAGCCCCGGGCCCTTCGTTACTCGACGACAATGAATCCAAATTCCTCGACAACTTTTTCGACGGCGTGAGCTCCGATCAATTCGACTACAATCTCTTCACGAATGCACCCGACGGCGCAGATGCGGGGTTTGGATGGGACGAGTTACCACCTACATTTATGGGAACAACGTCTTCGTATGGGCAGCAACCTGAGATTGGGAACCACGCATTACCCGATATCAATTTCAACAATAGCATGAGTACACATGTGAAGGCCGAACCTCCAATACCAACCACAACCTCCGCCGATGTATTAGCAGCAGCAGCAACATATTTACAGAATGGATCCAACAGCCGGCCACACAGTATGGGCGATGGAACACTGTTTCAAGGGCAAGACATATCTAGACCCCCAACAAATGGCCATAGCCGGCCGCAATCAATGTCACATAATACAGGTACTTCCACGAGACAATATCCAATGAGCCATGGGCGAGCAAGTGCAGATGAATACCCACCAGAGAATTACTTCTCTGATATGGTCTTCGGCAACCAAATCCATCCAATACGCCAAAGACGCACCATACCAAAGTTTGATCTCAAATGGGGATCAGATGCCGCATTCGGGGCATCTCAGGGCAGCTTCCTCTCGCCCACGGATCCCGATGGGGCGATAGAGCGCACGCAAGCCCAAACTCTAGAAGGTGCCTTTATCCTCGACGGACCCAGCGCAGAAGCCTCACGGACAACAAGTCCACAATCCCACCGAAGAACCAAATCCCTAGGCCACCCCACCGACGATGTGGACCATGAACCTTCGAGGCCAAAAAAACGGAGGAAGAGCAAATTTCAAGAGGACGAGGAGGACGGCGAGGATGACGAGTCCCCTGTTCCCGCGCTAGCACAACCATCTGGCAACAAGAAACGCAAACCCTCCAAGAAAGGGGTTGTAGTCGATTCGCCCACAGCAGATACAGAGGCTGGCAATAAACGGAGGAAATCTGCCGCGGCAGGAGCAGCAGCCGCGAAAGCGCGCGGGAGAATTTGACCGAGGACCAGAAACGCGAGAATCATATTAGGAGCGAGCAGAAGAGGAGGACGCTGATCCGGGAGGGCTTTGAGGATTTGGGGGAGCTGGTGCCTGGGCTTAGGGGTGGGGGGTTCAGTAAGAGTGCCGTCCTCATTATGTCGGCGGATTGGTTGGAGGACTTGATAGATGGGAATCAGGTTTTACGGGAGAGGTTGGATCAAATGGAAGGGCGGTCATAGTGGAGGGACAAAAGGAGTTTTGGAGTTTGGTTCTGGTATCGGGAAGAGAAGATATATCACTCTTGGCTGGCTGGTTTGATGATACACAGGATCTAGTTAACGAGGATATGGAATGGAATAGCAAGGCAGAGGAAGGCGAAGGGCGGATTTGCTGGGTGGATAAGCAAGATGATGGCTAGCCAATAACGTATAGAGTTTACATATGGCACGCTTTAAAGGCACGCTTTATTGACATATTCTTATTAATATCAGCAGTCACAAAAAAAAACCCTATCTTATAACCAAACCATCATCTCAAAGACTCACTCCTACTCTCCCTTCCGAATAATGCACTGCAAGATTGTTACGTGTCCATTACGCCATGTATCTATCCACGTATACAGCGAGCCCACCAATATCCCGTCCCAATCTCTACTCTACCTTGTACCACCAAGCATCCCCATCCCCTCCACATTTCGTTACCGAACCCAAGGCCAAGTCACCGGATACCATTGTTTCAAACACAAAGACAAGTTCAACCCACCTCCCAAGGGCCTAGAGCAGCATTTGTGCGTCAGTTTGTCTGTCTGTCTGTGACTCTGTGTCTGTTGTGACTCTGTCCTCTTTCTTCGGAATCCGGAATACTGTACCCTAGATAACCGGATTTATCTTATTGATTGAGGACCGTACCGTACACCTGGAGACGAGATGACATGAGCTTATTTTTGGGGACGTGGCGCCACGATTGCTAGTTAGGTCTTTCAGGTTGGGATGGAAATAGAACACGTACGGTACGGTACCGAAGGGTTGGGATTTTGGTTTGCTTTTCTGCCAAGGGACGGGGCGGAGAGCAATGCATCATGACGAGGCAGGAGGCGTTTGATTAGGTAGGTATGGTACGATGTTATGGCTAGGTCTTATGTTGATTGTCTCACGTGGAAAGGCGAGGCGTCAAGAGGTATCTAGGAATAGAACATGATTGATTGTTAGTTCTCAAGCGCGTGGTAGCGTTCATGAGCCGCCATGGCGAACGCAGGCATCACAGACCCGCACTCATGGCAAACCTCCATATTGCCCTCGTCTTCTTCGTCTTCTTCCCAGACCCCGTTTTCATCTACTGTGTTTTGCGTGGGAATCATCATGTCTTCCGAGCCAGCTGTCATGGGATCCGGAGCTTCACTGCCAGCACTTGGCTCTGCTAGGACCGCATCGTCAACTGGCGCGTTATCGCCATCAGGTTCGTCTTCATAGGAGACTGTATCGGGAGGTACATCACGGTCCTCAACTCGCCATACCTTTAACACCTCCTCTTGCCTCTTGAACATCCGCCCGATATCCCTACCACCCCCTCCCTTCCCCTCACTCGCCGCCTCAACCATATTCGTCACAGCCACGTTGAGCAGACTTAGATTCCAGCCTGCCTGTTGCGGATGCAATCTCTTGAACATAGGAATCAGAGCAACTTGGATGAGTTTCTCAACAATAGCGTCCACGCTTTCTTTCAACGTGAACATAAAATTCGGTACAGGGCCAGAGCGAGAGATGCGGTTGAAAGTTCTCGTCCTCGTACCATCTGCGTTGAGAGGTGGTCGGGGACGAGTAGTGAGACGCAGCGTCTTGGGATGAGCTAGCCAGCGCTTTGCACCTAGACCTACAGCATCAGGATCCTCATCATCTTCTAGGAGATCAGTATGCATCCTCTTGATGAGATTCGTAGCCAGCATGCGGAGTTCTTTCATGACTTCAGGTAAAGTGTCTAGTCGCATGTATGAATCCTCTATGGAGATCTGCGTGGGTACTCTTTTCATCTGTCGAACTTCCGTGTCGTCGATGCCATTTATCAAGTTCCATGCCTTACCTCCAATCCCTCGCTCGGCGCCCGCACCGCCGAGTAGGGTTTCGAGGAGTTCGGGGCCCATGTTGGGGAAGAGTCGGACGTCCCGGACAGTTACTTGTTCCTTGGTTCCGCCATAGATTAGGCCTTCGTCGAACTGGGCAGGTCCGGAGAGAACGTGATTGCGGATGCTGTGGGACATTTTGAAGCCGATCCCCGGGATCTTGCCAATATCATGGCTGTCTAGGAACAGATTCACGTTGCTCTCACGGCCAATTTTCTCGTTATAGTCATCTGTAAGGATCTCATACGGCGGTATAAGAGTTGTCTGTGCTTTTGGCTTGTGAAGATTGCCAGCCAACTTGCTCAGTAGCTTATTTGTTGAAATGCCCACAGTCGAGGTATATCCCTTCTCTTCGTCCATGCTCCATCTCAGATGCTGAGCTAAATGCGACCCGAGCGTGAGACGGAGGCGGAGCGAATCATTGATATCATATTTCGGGACTGCCGTGCAGGATCTCGGCAGAGAATCCTGGGGATGAGAAGGATTATTTGGATCTGGCGGATCTGGCGGATCTTCAGGGAACGTATGCCCGGCAATCTCAGCTGCATTAAACGAGAATCCTATTGTCGGATCCTCGCGCTTGAGTTGGAAGAACGAGTGGGACAAGTCATGGTAGTTTAAGAGCGCCTGGTTGTACTCGACGAGATCTGTGACATCCAAGAATACCTCATCGAACCCTAGTCTTTCGACTTTTCCACTCCATGTGAAAGATTCTAAAAACTTGTATAGGGATTTTGAGGCATCTCGAAATCTGCCCAGCTCCTCCCCTAGAACTATGACAACGTCTGGACAGGTCTTTTTGGCTTCGTGGATTAACTGGAGTTTGCGCAGGCCACGGCGGCGAGCTTCGTAATTGCAGGTCACAATTATTTGTTTCTTTGCGATGGGTCAGTCAGCCCAGTAAGGATGTCTCAGAGTATGGCGGTGTTTGAGAAGAGCCCGTACCTGCTGTACAGCCTTTAAGGAGTCAATCCATCAGTTTGAGCCTTCAGATGATCTAATCCGGAGCCTAGTTGTAGCAAACATACGAGTGGGAGAGCCTTCAATGAAGGGTTTTCGTTTTCGAAAACGGACGCGTAAAAGCAATCATAATCCTGATTGTTATTGTTAGATCAGATCGACGTGTCTTCTTGTCGGGGGCAAAGCTAACAAAGTGTATGATAATCCTCTGGTCGTTCCTCATGACTGTCATATTGCTAGACGCCGATCGCATCTAACCGCTTTCGTGTGCATAGCAATAAGGTTGAAAGGCGTTTGCGTTTGTGCAAGGAGAGGTCATGGAGATGCAGGGAGTGATGTTGGAGAAGGCATGTCAAGCCCTACGAGTACTTTATCTCGGGATCGGATCTCGGGCTCGGGGCATCTCCAGAGACATCCACAGCTAAATTTGGACATGATTAAGCTCCAAATCCCCTGTCACCAACCAACCTTACAAAACAGACCTCAGGCTAGGCGCCTCCTTACGACTTCCAGCTCTTGCGCAAACTGCAAAACAAGCAATTTTCACGATTACCTTACCGACCGTCACGTTTACCCTTGGGGACCTTACCTCACTTTGATTTTTCTACTAAATTACAGTAATCCTGCTTCTCCATTTAGACTCTCTTAGATTCCCAAACCAAACACTCCTCCTCGTACATTCCGAGACTTAGGGAACCCGATGTCCCATCAATCCATCATCGCATCATCCCATCATCCCATCATCCCACGCTCGGCCCGGCAGACGCCCATTCCATTCTCAGATCAGCGTCCAGCGTCTTACTGGCAGCAGACGGTACAGCAGCGGCTGACCCTACTTTACAGCTACCTAATAGTACACCTATCCATGTCCTGCCGTCCAGACTTGGTCCGGTAAACAATAATACAATAGAACTCATAGTAAGTTTGCAGTTCGGGGCATCTAAATCGCATCACGAGTAGGGCTCTAGACTGCACTCTGCTCGGACCATACCGTACCGTACATACCTAGATGGCGTCAAAGTTGCTCACGCTGTTTCTATTGTTGGCGGTTCTGACTCGCGCCTATTACCCCAGCTAAGAGAAGAGCCAGGACCTCAGGCTGGCTCGACGGGATGGGATGGAAAGCTCGAAATAGCTGGCTGGGATGGATGACTATTGGAGTGGCTGCCTCTGACGAGACGCCTCAACATCCTGGGCCACGTCTGCATCCGCCTCTACGGACGAGTAGCCCTTCTCCTGCCCCTTTGGGCCAATCATCGCAGTGTGACTCGTCTGCATTCGAGCGCTTCCTGCTTCTGTTGCTGTTTCCTGTACCACTCACTAATAATGCCGCCAACACCAACTGTTGCGCATGCTGGGATGGCACAGGAGGTGGTCGCCTGCAGCCACGACGCAGGGTTCGGTTGGAGTTTGCCTTGCAAGCTGCACGCCATGCATGGCTCTATTTGTTTGGCCACCCCACTACTACTCCAATCCACTCCACCCAGGCTCCGTATAGGTAGAGGTAGGTAGGTATGTTTGCAGCATGCTTCTAGAAATACATCCACTCGCGCCTAAATACTTTCTCTTGCCCGCATGCCATCTCGTCACTTGCATTAGACTCCCCCCCCATTCTCTCCACAGCGCTATTCATGGCTGTCCATCAAAAGCTTCACCTGTTCTTATGTCTTACAATCTCTTCTACTATACATAAACCCGCTTCCCTCTCATCCCTCCGATCTTTGGACGCTTCTTTGGTCTTTCCACCAGTACTGCCTCGCATCCACTAGAGTGGAATCCAATACCGGTATTGCCATTGCCATTGCCATTGCCATATCTGTTTAGGACAACCTGCCTTCTAGATCTTGGAGTCTTGGGCTATGATTCTACTTCCTCTTGCTATCCATCCATCCTCGTCAACGATGTCTGGATCTTCAGAGTCGTCGTCGCCCCCCAAGCGGCCAAGGCTCAGTCTCCAAATTAAGACTCCTTCCACGGCACTGACTTATGGAAAGTCATCCACGGCATTGAAGACTGACGTTGATCCATCATCTCCTACCGCTTTTAACACACTCTCGAATGCATATGCTGCCGCGATTGAGAACTCGTCACCGAGGACAGCAAGGCCTATATCAGCAGCTATAAAGAGCGGAAAGCCTACCTCGCTACGGCTAGAGACGAAGAACGCTGGTGACAATCACTACGTCCATCCATCACAACGGACCCAAACTCCAGGGCCATTCTCAATTACCTACCCAGATACCCCGAGCTCAGCAATCTCTGGCCCGACATCAATCTCCGAACCAACAGAATCTCAGCCCCCAGCTTCATCCTTTACATTTACGCCACCCCAGTCAGCCGGTACTACCGAGCAGAAGCTACCAAGTGTCTTCACTTTTGCAGCCAATGTTCTCAACACAGACTCTCCGAGTACCCCAAGAACACCCAGGCGGCGGGCAACATTCGGCAATCAATATCAGGCGGCGCCATATACACATCCCCGGACCCTACACAGCATACTCCGAAATTCACCACTACCTCCCCGAAGCGCCATAACACCCGCAACCCCGAGTCGCATTTCTGTACGAATTGCAAATCGGGCTGGGAAAAAAGTGGGATACAACGATCCCCTCACCCAAACAATAACAACAAATAAATATGTCAAATCACATATCGATCTTCTATCCGAAGAATCCCCATACTCTGCCGCCGATTCCGAAAAACAGAACACTTTAGATCTAACTTTCGCGTATACGGGAGATGAAACCAGGGATGGGGGGCAAACGCCAGGGCCGTTTGAAGAAATGAGGAGGAGAATGGCAGAAAGCGAGTTAGAAACACCAGGAACCAGGAAACGAAAGAGAAAGGAGAAGAAACGGAAGTGGGAGTGGACAATTACCAGCACTGAAGGGGATGATGAGGATGAAAGGACGCCCGTGAATAAGACGCCACTGACAGCTGTGAGGATGGAGAAGACTCCAAACACGGCGATTTGGAGAGGGTCTTCGGTATCGACTACGGATTCTGAAATGTCAGACGTGGAAGAGGGTCGCTTTGTTGGCTCGTGCATAGACCCGACAGATTCGGAAATGTCTAGCAGCGATGATCAACGACCAGGAAGCTCACAATCACTTTGATCATGATGTGGAAGGGGACGAAATTTCCTGCTAGAATAAGAATAAGAATAAACAAGAATAAATAAAAACAAGCCACATGTCTTTATAAGTGACTTGGCAAATCATCTGAAGGGTGTGGTAGCAAGCGATATGAATGTTTCACATCAAGTGAGTAAAAATAGGGGAGCCTCAACCTCGTGACCACCACGAACAGAGGCTTGAAATAAGCTACAAAGTTACACGAGCTTATATCTGACTTCTCGTGGTACATAAGTTTCAGGCGGGGGTCCTACTTGAAGTAAGATCGACCACGATGTTCGCGCCTTCCATGCCATAGGAGCGAGCCAAAGGTCTTGGCATCACCAGGCATGGCTACTTGCCTGAAAGATTGATTGAATCATGACCGCAGGCACGCGACCCTCTAACCGAAATGTTTCACCGCGATTTATAGAACAATCATCAGCCTTGCGGTATCGACTATATCTTTGCCGTGACCGTCCTCTGGACATGTAACATTGCACTACTACTTGTACGAAAATTCCAAAATGTCGCGCGATCTCGAATCTCAGCTCAACGAAGTCGACTTTGACACAGAAGCAAATGATCCTCTACTTCCCAAGTCTAAAAGTCTTAGGAGTTCAACGAGGAGTTCAAGGCGTCCAAGGAACTCACAGGAAGTCATTCAGCTGGATGATATTCCACCCATCATCAAATCAGCTAATGGTAATATCTTCTGGGCAGACGAACAATGTACTCGCCGCGTGGGACTCACCTCCTCCGAAGCTCGGCTCTTCCTATGCCTGCTTCAAACAGAAGAGCCGGAGGCCTACGATTACGAAGTATACAAACAACTCTTCGATGACTTTGGGAGAGAGCAAGAGATGCTCCAGAGACTAGTTGATGCAGTGCCTTGGTGGGACATCAACTCCTACCGCCAAAAAGCAATCTGGGGAGCACGTATTCAGTGGCTGGAACGAATGAAAGAGCCTCGACTATGGCTTCTTTATCTCATGGCGAGACGCAGGCGGATTTTGAAGCAGGCGGTTACGAGAGTGCTGGCGCGTTTACGAGAAAAAAGGCTTCAGCGGGTCGCAAATGGTCACCAACATCAGCATCTGCCTTCCGAGTCACGGACTCAGCCACCGGTGATGAACGAAACGTCTCAAGCCTTGGAAGCACCAGCCACAACCGCGATTCCCGTCATGGCGAGCGAGGAGAGCCAGACGTCTGAGACACACCTCAACGTTGCCAACGTTAGGGATTCCATCTCCGAGATGCTAAAGTCAAGTTTCAGCTCCGGTCGGCGTTCTCATTCTTCACAAGGGCGGTGTCCTGTTTTTGATAAGCGCTTCCATGCTACCAGAAAGGATATCAGACTTCAGGTTGAGAAGCTGATGCCAAAGCAGATTCCTTACCTAGTTATAGGATGGTTTCCTCGCTCAGCTAGTGACCCGATAGAACGGACTCTGCAGTTCGAAGACCCGGCTAGGCTTTTTAGAGCTCTTAGACATGGAGAGACGAATGTCAGAGGCTGGAGAAGGGTTTTGTCGTTGAAGGCGTTGAGAGGGTTTGGCCTATACAAAGTAAGTGTTTGCCCCTTTTCCATTGGCGAGGCATTGATTGGAACTTACCTTTGGCAGTGTGACATCTCCCGCGGCGCCCACCTGCCCCTAAACCTGACCAGTTCGCAAAACGCCGTCCTTGGCCAGTTCTTCTTCGCATATAAAGCATCCAACCGCCACGCAGATGACGCTGTCTCTATAGCATGGCAAGGATGGGTTCACAAAAACCTGAACGGTGACAAGAATAACCCCTTGGAGGGCAGATATTCGTTACAGCTGATTTATGAATGGTCGAGCTATCGGCTTTCTATTATTGTCATCGCACCCTTGATCCTCTCCTTTGCGTTGGGGCTTTGGTACATGATCAAGACAGGGGATGTTGTCACTGCATGGACCATCGCACTTTATATTGTCACTGCTGCTGCAGGCAAGTTCTCTCAATTTGAAGTCTTGGGGATAATTTTACTAACTTTTCTTAGCTCTTGTTGCTCTGATGGCCATCATTGGAGGATTGAATGATATTTGAGGGAAGTCAAGAAATACCATGGAAATACGCTGTACACGCACCCTGCATCTTGCATCGGAGTTTTGTAGCATAGGGTTTCCTTTTCATCAATGACACAATACTTGTTTAACTTACATACCAACCAACACCTTAATACTTTCCACTTTCCTTTACAGCCCCGCTCTCCTCATTCTGCTTCTTCGTCTTCGTCGCCCACTCAGGCGCCTCATCCTTGCCATTCTCCTCCTCTTCATCACCCTGCTCCTTCGTATGATGCACCGTCGTACTATTATGTTCCGCCGGCGAGTATATCGTATACAAAATCTACGTCCGTCAGCCCCAGCCTCCCCAATAACCCATAACTCAAAAACCACTTACCAGAGCCGTGGCACCCGTATTAACAAACTGATGCTGCGTCCCAGCCGGTACAACCATAAGATCCCCCGCCTTCACCTCCTGATCCTTGCCGTTGATCGTCGCCATGCCCTCCCCGGACGTAAACGTGAGCGCTTGGTCCACCGTGTGCACCTCGTCGCCGATGTCCCCGCCGACCGGGATGGTCATGAGCACTACCTGCGAGTAGAGGCCCGTGAAGAGGACTTTGCGGAACTCGGCCGACGAGGAGGGCAGGGAGGTTGTCATGCGGGGGAAATAGACCATTTCGTGGGCTGGGGGCCCGGAGTTGGGCTTCTGCGATGCCATTGTGCGGAGTGTTGGGGCTTGAGATAGTTTGAAATGTGCTGGTGATTTTGGAAATTTCGATGCGATGCGTGTACGGATTGTACGGGTGAGTGTTGGGGTGAGCATTTAGAGGGACGAGGAAGGGTTCTATAGGTGAAGTAGGAAAGAGCAGGATTACAAAGAAGATAATACTCGATATATAGAAACAGAGGTCTAGAAGGCCTATGCATGGGGAACCATGATATCAATAGTAATGATTCATTACTATTGACCCTGACTTCAAGGATTCGTTCGTCATCAACCTATTCAGGGGAAATGCCGAAATAAATGCTGCACTCGTAAGATCTTAGGAAATATGTCGGAATTCGAAGCTACATCCTGGATGAGGGTTTTGCACTCTGATGATTATTATCCAATGGAACAATGTTCAGTCGTCGTCGTTCTCCGCGGAAGCTATGCTATGTAGCTGTAGCTACCCTGGGAAAAGCGGGCCGACTTTGTTCCGCCACCATCCAAGTTAGGAAAACGTAAGATATCTTAAGCCAAACCACCCAAGAGGAAAATATACAATGAACGGAATTCCACGATCATGGTCTCGGCTGGGCCGCAAAGATGCCGCCTGGATATGCTCATCCTGCGCAACAAAATCCACCCGCCGAAAACCCTCTACGCCTTTCTTCAACCCCTCGACCCGAAGAGCCATTTCCGATAGCTCGAAGCCCAGACAAAATGTCGCGCCAACTATGGAGCAATTGCGCGCTCCTTTCAAGACCAAGAACGCCTCGACGTTGTACTATACCCTCAGTATCATATTAGGAACTGTAGCCTTTTCTTACGGCTCCGTGCCCATGTACAAGATGGTTTGTGAAGATCACCCCATCACATATGCCACTTGCTGACGATCAATTGCAAGATATGCCAAACAACAGGTTGGGGCGGCCAACCCATCAAAGCCCCTGGCCACGGCGGGGCGGAAGGCGAAGACCCCTCGGAGCGCCTCAAGCCCGTCACTTCAGCTAAACGCATCCGTATAACGTTCAACGGCTCCGTATCCGACGTCCTGCCCTGGAAATTCACGCCGCAGCAGCGAGAGGTCCGAGTCCTGCCTGGTGAAACCGCGTTGGCGTTCTATACCGCGACGAATAAGTCTGATGAGGATATTATTGGGGTGGCGACGTATAGTGTGACGCCTGGGCAGGTGGCGCAGTATTTCTCCAAGATCCAGTGTTTTTGCTTCGAGGAGCAGAGGTTGAATGCTGGGGAGACGGTGGATATGCCGGTGTTCTTTTATATTGATCCGGATTTTGCGAATGATCCGAGTATGAAGCATATTGAGCAGGTTACGTTGAGTTATACGTTTTTTAGTGAGTTTACTTGATGTCGGGATGGTGTCACGATATACTGACGAAATACAGAGGCGAAATATGATAAGAATGGTCATTTAAAACCGATGGCGTAAGTGTACATGTATGATATGGGAGCGTAGCATTTGCATTGGACGGAGTTATTGGTTGAGATGAAGACCGCATAGAGATACATTTCTGCTCATCATGAAACCATTTTCGAGCTTCATGTATTCTGGATTGTAGGTCATTTTGAACTGCCAGTTCACGGTATTCGAAACATTCACGCTCACTTTTCAATGCAGTTCATAAGAGCAAAGACAAGGCCAATCTAGTGGCTGCCGCCTATCTCGTAGTATTTCTACTCTACTCTACTCTATTAGTCTATGTGTGTAACAGTTCTTTTGTGTTTCCATATCTTGTTCCATATGTTCGATTTCAAAATCAGTCACTCTCTCTATAAAGTTGGGGTATTAAGTGGGCCGGTGAGTTGTGCCTTCCTCGGTTGTCGAAACTGCTTGGCTCCGCGACGAGAAGGTGACGAGTCCTCCAATCTACTATTTACATCATTTAGCATATGTATAAGCTATCATACATTATACATACTGCTCGGGATAAATCTGTGCAACAACTGCAAACTCAATATTAAACCAGCCAAATTTGATTATGTAATATGCCCTCTGTTGCTTTTTAGTTGAAATGCACGACCGATGTTTCGACATCAACCTCACTTTTAAAACAGGTCCATACACATCAACAGTCTTCACATATCTTACATTGCTTTGCTAGCCAACATCGGCAACGCCCACAGGCTAAATGCTCAGCCGTATTGAACGTTTCGGGTCCAAAAAATAGGCAACAACACCATCATCTACGTATGCAAGGCTGGCCGTGTAACCGGACAGATTCTTGCTTCAGCATTGATATTCACCATAGCTACTATTACATCGTATAATTCCCACTACGAACTCCGAGTCACAGTCAGTGTTGGTCTATCAATTGCAGCAAGGCAGGACCTCGATGCAAATTATTCTCTACAACATGTCCAACACAATCCAGCAAGAACCACCCGACACGATGCCCTCGCTACCACATGACATTATCCCGAACAAGAGGCTAGAATTCGCATTAGAGGAGCCGCCCAAGGATACAACACCCTTCCTCACACTTTCACAAGAGTTCCACCTCAAGCTCTTTGATTACCTCAACCCGATTGACTCAACCTGTCTTTCACTTATAAAGTAAATTTATCCGACTCTTCCCACCCCCGAAACTCCCACTAAACTCTCACAGTAAATACATCCACAATCTCAAGCCACCCACCCCACGCATCCCACTCAACACAGGAGCACCAGACTCCTCCTACCCAATCATCTCCACAAACAGCTGTAAACACTGCTGTCCCGTACTCTACGTACGTGCGTCCCTTCTTTCCCCAGCCAACCCGCCTCCTCCCAATCTAACTAACCAACAAGCCCAACCACAGTACCCAGCGCACTGCCAACTACACTACCACCTCCGCCACTTCGTGCCGGCACATATGAACTACTGCTCCGGCGCATGCGCCAAATACACCAACCGCCTCGTGGCGTACGCGTACCCTTTTGGTGTTAGGGATAACCTCTGCGGCCGTTGTGGCATTGACTATCGGCGGTGTTATGAGAGGGGACGCAGGATGCTGGATATGCAGCGTCCGGGCGAGAAGCAGCCGCGGTTGAGAAAGTGGTATAATCATACCTGACGTTGTGAGAGCCGTATTCGTGGTGTGGAAAGCTGTGGATAGAGGTATGGTATGCATCGGCGTTTGTTTGGATATGACAAGGCGTAGCATGGGCATTGGGTCGCTGTCACATAGACACGTTTTGGTGTTGAGGCGTTTGCTTTTGGCGTAGCTTGGCGTATTCAACTGTCCGCCCGGGCCTTCTGGAGCTGAGAAATGCGTGTATCACACAGCGTGGCGTTGTCGTGGATATCATTTTGACGGGATGTGGATTTTCTCGTGGCATCATCACCATTGGATTGAATCAAACATGGACGAACAGGACTGTAGGATATTAGTCCGTCGTTATCATGCGTTGTATTCCACGAATTGCATACTACCAAACGGTAAAATGAGCCCGCTATGACTTTTGTGCTCCAAACGCAATGCTATGCTACCCCCTTAAGTTGATTTGCCCAAACCACTCAATACCTTCGTCTTATTCTTAAGTCATATTCATAAGTCATACTCATAAGTCATAAAGCCAGTTCAGGTTTCCGTCTCCACGTCCGGCTGCCTACCCTGTAAGCTCCCCTTCTTCAAAGTCCTCCTGACAGCAAACTTCGCCTCATCCTTCGCAAACGCCAAGTTCCTCATCGGCTTCCACTGCATCAAACCCCTCTGTTTCCGATGCAAGCCCTTTTTCCCCTCATTATACTGCTTAACCTGCTTTATCGGATTCCTCGCTTGCGATGTGCCTGCCTTGCGCACCGCTTCTTCGTTCCCTCCATTAGTCTGTTCGTCCTCTCCAAACTTGTCGCTGCTAGAAGCATCATTGAGTCCCAAGTCACTCTCATTAGAATCTGACTCCGAATATTCATCGTCATCATCAGTCACATCTTCAGTCAATTCAGCTTCCTCCTGTTTTCTCGCTCCACGCCGATCGATGTACTGAGCTGGGTCTTTCCCAAAAGCCCCGCTCCAGTCCGTACCATCTTTCGAAAGCCATTTCTTCTTCTCGGACTCATCGGCCTGGGACAATACGTCACGGCCTTGAGTAAGTGATTGATCATGTAACTCCTGTACCGCCGGTGGCAGTTCTTTTGTAACATAACGGTCACGCACGCCTTCCGAGTGGCAAGCTTCCCAAGTCTCTTGCGTCTCACGCGAGTCATCATCAGTGACGAAGCGGCTGTGGTCCTCATCAGTACCAGCCTTGAAGCGGCCCCGGAACTGTAGACGGCCTATTTCTTCGACCTTGAGATCCGGTATATTTCTGAAGTTCTCTTCGGTGATATAGTTCTGCGTCAACCTCATACCTTTATGCGTCTTCCAAATCGGGATACTGACATACTGCTCCTCATTATCCACAAAATGGTGGAGCCAGATGACTGCATACGCATCTGCACCGTGCTTATTGGCTGTATGGAATTCGAAAATGATGGGGGATCTGTATCGATATCGCACAGGAAGGCGAACACTGTGCTTGCTGTCGTTATTTGCAACATCCCAGAATACACCATCTCCCTCGTCAGTTTTCTTGCAGTGTACCCTTGAAATCTTGCTACTGCTGCCACCAGTTCTCATCTTGAGTTTACTGTTTGCGGAATAGCCTGTAGCAAGGATTTTACTAGATGTAAACTCGAAAGTGCCTACGTCCCAGCCTAATTGTTGAGGCGGCAGGCGAGTCTCTATGCTCCTGAACAGAAGAGAGATTCTGATGCGTCCGAATCCGATACCGCCATCGAGGGGATACCATCTCGTAACTTGGGAGGAGGTTTGGAGGATGTCACTGAGCTTCAAGGGCACGACACCGAGGATCGGGTCGTGTTGTCTCATGCGCTGGTCTCGCACTGTTACTGTGATGATGGCCGATCGCCAGTCTCTGATGAATCGCTCGGTACCGGCATTGAAGATAGGTTTGCTGCTAACCACCTTGGAGCGGGTACGATATACCTGTCATCTGATTAGGACAATTGAGTTCTGTGCTTTTAGATTAAGGGCAATTTACCAATTCATCGTTATACAGAATTGTACAGTAACTGCTTGGAAGTGTCTTGTGCTCTTCCTCCTTGTTCTCGCCACTTGCCTGGGCGGGTTCAAACTCTCTACCTTTACGTTTGCCGTCACTACCATTGAGGTTCTGGAGCTCGAGGTTGACAATTTGGTGCACCACAACGCTGCAAATACCGCTCGGCCAGAGTGGGTCTGGAGGCGTATGTACCACTGCATCCTCCTCTGCATTATCGAGACTGCCTTTGTCGTCTTGCAGTTCCTTCTTATCCTTGAGCTGATTTGGAAGGTTCACATCCTTTCCGTGAGACCGCATGGCCGGCCTAAATTGTGGCTTTCCAAAGTAACCAACTTCCCAGTGAAGCTCACCCGGCATACTATCTTCCGCATGCATACCACGGAGTTTTGATATCTGAGGGTACATCTTCCCGGGATGTTGAATCATTTTCTGCATCGAAAGCTCCACTTTGCCGACAACGTCGTCGGCAGTAGATCGATCGGAGTCCCAAAGTTCCATTGAGAGTTGTTCGTCCGCTTTGATTAGATCAGGGGTGACAAGGATTGCGCACGTCTCCTCCCATATAGGGTTGAGATCATCCTGTATGACACGAGTGCAATACATCGGCTTTCCGTATTTCGAGAAGCTCACAGTAATGTAAGGATCGCTTCCACCACCTTCACTACCTCGACGATCTTGCTTGCTAAGACCAGTAGCCTTGTGAATTCTGATCCATAAGACCCCGAGCGCCTCGACATCCTTTTGGATATCGTCACCTTGCAACAGCTTTCCCATGTCAAGGGTCATCGATTTGGGAGCGACGTATTCATTAGCCGCGGCTCCAATAGCGTAATTGACGAAATTTGAAATCAATGGAAGGTTGAGAATATTAATTCCGGTCTCCAACATAGGCACACACCCAGCTTGAACTTTGGGTAATCCCATAAGCGTGAAAGTCAGTGCTTTCAAGAAAGGGGGCTCAGGCGACATTTGAAGGCGCAGTCGAACTGTACCAACAAGTTCCTGAAGCCTAGAGATCGAAAAGTAAGCGTGTGCCAATGCAAGCAACTTGTACGATTCAATTGAAATGTTCCACGGCCTGAGACCCATATGTGGGTCAATACTTGAGGCAAGGAAATCAAAAGGCATACTCAACAAAGATAGGCAATGGCACCCCAAAAAAGCCTTTAATGCCAAGATAGAAGACTAATTGCATATGCATGTTCTTAGCCCTATTAGAAGTACTGGTTCCAGATTTGGCGGCGTGATATGCGAAGGAGCACTCGAGATTGTAGTAGTCGCCCCCTTCCTCGTCAGCTGCCAATTCTTGCGGGTCCTTAACTTGCTCGTTATGTTTGTGGATATCGTCTTTCAGATCTTTAACGTGCCCGTCTGGAAGAGCACGCAAGCTGAGGATTCGGAAAGGATTAGTTCCCTGGTTTATTTCTGCAACTCGAACGTTCTCAATTACACCGGGAAGTGAAGCCTGCATGACATCCTCGAGGGTGTCGGCGACGGATGCAAACATATCTGGATCGATAAGTCCCCACATTACACCCAAAAAGGTATTCATCCACCTACGTCAAAATATTGGAGTCAGTATTGCCTGGATTTGGAGTTGGAATAATGTTCCGCGGGGATTGAGACATTTGCTTAGAAGCAACCGACTTCTAAAGCATGGCTAGAGATTGAATTGATGTTGAGAGGTCCGGAAGTGGCACAACCCTGCCAGAAGGTGACTTACTCTACGCTCTCCGGAATAAGGTTTGCGGTGGCCTGGACGTATCAGTCATTTGTTTGATGATTGAAAAGGTGTGGTTACCATCTTGCCACGCTCTTTTTCACTCCCCCACTCGGTCTCTCGACCATGTCGTACGAGCTCCTTCATCGACACGAATACTCCTGAAGAAATGCACATGCCGAGTGGGATGAGTCCATAAAGAGCTCCACCAAACATCTTCCCCAGGACAACAATTGCAATCAAGATCGCAGCACAAAGTATAGTCGTCCTCTTCTCCAATGCAACATACATCGGCTCATAACTAACAGAAGGAGTTGGGTGGAACAGGATGTTGGTTTTCTCGCCATGAATGGGTACATCTGAGGTACTTCCAGGCTCTACGGGGTCTGGGGGAGCGGTTATATCTTGATTGTTTCGGTATTCTTCACCAGACTGCGTTGCTTCGGTCTTGACAGGGGTGTCTTTGTTCACGTTGGCGTTAGGTACTGAGAGCTATATGGAATGAGCTTGATTTCCAAAAATAGTATCAAGAGAGTACTAACTTGTGGATTGTCCGCGGCTTTCATGAATTCCGCATTGACATCTTCAATCTCAACCTCTTTCCCAGTTGTAGGGTCTGTGACGACTTTTCGTGAAGCTGCGTCGCCTTTTGGTTTGCCCGGTTTGTGGTCTCTAGCCTCACTGCCATTAGGTTGTTTGAACCTCATCTGCTCGTCAAGCTTTGCATCTCGCTCCTTCTTGTCTCTGTCCAAGCTTTCGACAAATCTCTGTATATTGGGAATAGGATTTGTGGCAGAATAATGGCCACCAGGGCCCTTCTTATGATCATTCGACATGTTGAGACCTGGTGTCGCTCAGGCTGGGAAAAATCGTCTGCTGTTCGTCCTTGCGGCTTCAAGGAGTTGATTCTCACTGCCGCTAGCAGGAGCAACCCACATAGATTGGTGGATTAGAGAAGAATTGCTTGAATGTTGTGTGTAGAAGACTCGCAAATGAAAACAAAAGAAAGAAAGAAAGCGAAACTCCATTTCATAAATGTGTTTGTTGACTTGTACTTGCTGTTTCTGAAGCTGGATTCAAGCCTGGATGATGTCATTTGAGACGCGACCCGACCCGCGCCGCGTTTTGCGGACCAGGAACGGAATGCACGGTCGCAGTCGCTCCTTCTGTGATAGAAATAGCGGCCCCCCTTTTCCAGCTGCCAGCCACTCAAAGATCTGCAGCCATGAGTGCCGCTCTATATGTTCTCTCCCCTCTTTTCATGGATAGGGGGGACGTTTCATACGCGATCCCCGCAGATACGCCGAACTACCAACCCCACCACCATCACCACCACTACCACTATCACCACCACTACCACTATCACCATCGCCACCTTCGCCATTCACGAACATGGACACCGGCAACCGGACCCCGATCCAGTTTTACAACTGTCGCCAGTGTATAAAGGGACAGCTGGTCTCACTTCCCTTGACCATCAACACCGAGGGAACCATTATACCCAACTGGCCTCTTCCACCACTGACCACCAGGAAGGATGCCAACCACGCCATCATTTCCCCTGGATTCATCGAACTTCAGATCAACGGAGCTCTTGGATTTCATTTCGCTCATTTCAAAGATCAAGAATCCTACCAAAGAGGCGTCAAGACACTCGCTCGAAACCTCCCGTCAAAGGGAGTAACAGGCTTCTATCCAACAGTCCCAACTGTTGCCCAGGGAGTCTTCCACGATGTACTGCCCTTACTGAAGCCCCATGACGGCGCAGGCCAAGCAACAGTACTTGGTACTCATGTGGAAGGCCCCTTTCTGGCACAAACCAAAGCGGGGGCTCACGATCGTCTAAAAATACACTTGCCGATAACCACGACCCTCGAGACATTTTACGGCACGCAGAACCTCGTAGAGTCCATCAAGCTGATAACTTTGGCTCCAGAGTTGCCTGGAGCTCTAGATTATATCAAGACTTTGACTGAAGACTATGGAATTCATGTTTCAATGGGCCACAGCGCTGCCACCTTTGAGATCGGAAAGAAAGGCATTGAAGCTGGTGCCAATCTTCTAACCCATACTTTCAATGCGATGCTTCCACTTCATCACAGAGAGCCTGGACTGGCAGGTAAAGACTCGGTTCTTTTGTAAAGCACCAATGGAAGCGTTATTGAAACAATTTATAGGTTTAGTATCGGAGCGCAAGCCGCCATACTTCAGTCTCATCGCAGATCAAATCCATCTCCACCCGAGGGTGGTTGTTATGGCTTATCGTTCTTCTCCTAGCCATTGTATACTCATCACTGATAGCATCGAATTGTCTGGTCTTCCTGATGGTATTTATCCCGGCCACGCTCAGATCCCACTCAATCAAATCAAGGCAGGAAACAAAGTGACAATCGAAGGGACCGAGACCCTGATTGGGACATGCATCGGCCTGGATGAATGTGTGAGGAATCTGATGGAATGGGCTGGTATCGAGTTGGAGGAGGCTGTAATGTGTGTTACTGAGAATGTGGCCGACGCCATGGGACTGGAAGATCGTGGAAAATTAGAGGTTGGTAGGAGAGCCGACTTCGTTGTTCTCGAGGATGATGGAACTGTTAAGGAGACTTGGATCTTAGGCGAACAAGTCTTTGATGGTGTTTGAAAATGGAATAACAGCGCATCTTTAATCACTCCTCAAAAGTGACCATTGTCGTTAATGTCTAATCCCGCTCGGTTGATTCAAAAAAGGTGGAAATAATCTGTTCTCCTCCTTTGACTGTTGTTTCAAGGCAGACCCTTTGCCTCCACTTGGGCACAGGTCTTCGAAGTTTGAGCCTAATCAAGTTAGTCAACTTGTCCATCCCCCCTATCCCAATCATCTCCCTATCACTTTGACTAATCATCAGTGCATCATCACATATCTCAAATTAGAAACACGAATCTCCTAAAACAATGATCCTGAAACCCGAAACGCAATCTCTTGCTCACGTAAATTTACTTACATTATCCTTCAATATTCGGCCGCTTCCCTCTTTTTTACGAAGTACCCAATTACTGCATAGATCGATCGCACGTAGAACGCGATTGCCCTAATCGTGCATATATCCTCCAAGGGATACGATTGTGTAGGTTTTGCTGACGGCATGTGAGATGCCAATTGGGACGGCTTGGTCTGACACTGACGTGGGCAATATTGTTCCAATTATCCTGGAGCCTGGAGGGCTGAAAAATGCTAGGCCAGAAGAATGGCATTAAACGAAGATCATACGGAACTGGCCCACAGAAGCTTTGGAGATAGATATCGCAAAGATGTATCAGTACCAGAATTGAACCTCTTGTAAGAATCATGGTCTACAAACAGGATGGCAGAGCAAATGTGTGTGTATTTAGACAAATAAAGCCTTTGATCATTTCATAAAGTATCTATCTCCCAACCCAATTTTTCAAACCAGCCGTTATAGATCCGCTCATAATTACTCCATGTTCCACCATAGATATCCTCGGGGTATTCAAAATCAAGGAAACAATCCAAAAAAAAAGCATTAATCGCCAACCATCTATCCCTATCCTATTCCCATCCCACTTTCATTTCAACTCTGACAGGTCAAGTATAACACTCATCTCTGAACAAAAGGAGCCGATTGTCCCATCTCCATTCCACTCCCGCTCTCCTCATCGCTGTTGACTCTCTGGTGCTTGTAATCAGCATCACCCTTTTTGGTGCGGAACTGGAAGTTGGCCTCATGCCAGACGCCCTGGAACGCAACAGCAGGATGCAGCACGGTCAAGGTTGTCGTCGCAATAACAATCATAGCACCCTCCAATATCATAAATAGTGTCTCGTCCTTTGTAAACAGCGAGCCATTGAAACCCCCGGCAAGCTCAGCACATCTGTAAACCGATCTCACAAAAATGGTAACAGAAGCGACGGCAAGACCAACGAGGAAGGCCTTGAAAAGGCGGGAGTTGACAATGTCGATGTACTTGACATTCCAGCCAGACTTGTTTTTCATGACACGGAGCGCGAAGTCACCGGCACAGAGAGCGAAGAGAGCGAGGGAGACGACTTGGAAGATCAGACCTGCCAACATGAGGTTCTTGCCCAGGTTCGTGCCCTTGGTGTCGTTGGCTGAGGAGGCGATGCCACCACCTAGGGCTTGTAGGACGAGGGAGATGAGATCACAGGTGCAGAAGACGACAGTGTATGTGCGGGCCTTGAAGTAGGATAGGTTTTCGCCGTAGACGTGGACGATGCGCCCGAGGCAGAGGTAGATGGCAGCTGTCATAAGAGCCGGTGCGATAGTAAGACAGACGAGATACATCAAGAAGTTGTTGTTATCGAATGGTGAGTTGTGGATCATGACGCGAGCAATATATCCGATGACTTCAAGGACAAGACCAAGAATCATTGCAACCATGTAACCCCATGTCTTATGTTTGATGCCAAGGTAGAGTTGTCCGAGGATGCAGGCAGCGAATATTCCAGCAAAGAGTGCATTTCCGGCCACTGTTGGGAGGTAGAGGAAACTGGCCATGGACAAGTCGCATGTTTCGAGGGTACAAAGGTTTGGGTTTTCGGCAAGAGTAGCATTGCTGCCGCTGGAATAAGTTCCATTGAGGAACTGGTGTGTTAAGTTGGACATGTTGAAGTTTTCGAGAATGAGAATTGAGAGTTGAAAGGAAGTGAGTGTTTGATTGGGTGGTTGCTAATAGGGGAGCGAAGCGAGAGCAAGTAAGTAAGGATGAAGATGAGATTAGATGAGATGATGGATTGAATGTTTTGAATGGTGAATGGAAAAATAAAGACAAACGGAGCACTGAGACTATATAATGTTGCAACAAGTGAGATCCAAAGTATTCTGATACCTGGCTGTTGCTGCGTTACGCCTTACAGCGGCGCATACACACCCAAAGTAGGCCGAATTGTTACCGTTGACCGTGGCGTACGAATCCACGGGGGTCGGCGTGAAGACGGAGCCGATTGATAATCACTCCTGATTGGCCCTCTCGTTTTCCAACCCTCGATTCTCGTCAGAAGCTCGTCCACTAGACTTCTTTGGCAACCTCAGACGAGCCGCAATGCTGCTGCGGAATCCTCTCACCTACCTTAGGGCGTCTCCAAAATAGTGACAATACAGATACGAGCGGTGGAATGGTCAGCCGTTGCTGACACATTTACAGCTTGCCAAGGCACAAAGCAGCGGCTCGCAAATCTTTCGCAAATCTGTCGCGTCAACACGGGCCATGGAGACTCAGACTCAGTACGAGTACTATACATCCATCGCTGTGTTTTGTAACTTTGACACTGCCCATTCTTGACGTACATGCTCTTTACCCCAGTGCAATTCCTTAGAACCACACGGAATAGGACAGCCAAGCCAAGTCTAAAGTATGATTCTTGGTGGGAGCCCTAAATCTCAGCGGGAGCGGAGTATAAAATGATGGAGTAAATTGGTGGACTGCCAGATGTCAGACTTTGAAAACAAGGGAGTACAATCGTAATGGCAGTGATTCACGGGAATCGAAGGCTCTGAATCGAAGGCTCTCCTAATAACCTTCTGATGGGTGACGAGCTAGAGCTGGGAGGCTTAAACATGGTCTGGAAAGCACTTTCCAATGATAAAGATAGGTAGATGGAGGAAGCACCAGGAGGTCTCGGGGTGGATAGAAAAGCGGCACTCAATATGGCAGCTTCTGAATGTGCCATTCGACTTGGAGCATTAAAAGTCAGTGCTGCTTTTTCTATCCAGGATGAGGAGGAGGAGCAGGGCTCAGCAGGGGCAGGAGGAAAGATTCTTGGCGAGATGTTCTAGCCTCGCTAAATATATCTGTTGATAACCTCACCTTGAAGATTAATGAAAGTGAAACAACGAGCCTCACCATCAATCATCTCGCAATAGTAATATTTGCGTACCATACCCAAGATACCAAAAATGGCAGACACACCTCCAATCCCGTCATCGTCCCCAGCCGCCGATACCCCCACCTCAAGCATGTCCGAGCAGACACGAATCCGCAAAGAGAGACGAGAAGCCAAGATCCGCGCAGGAGGTTCAGCAAGACTCAACAAGATCTCCGGTCTTGGAGGAGGAGTAGAACGAGGTTTGTATAATCGCATCCTCAAATGACTACAAAGTATAGCTAGCTAACATGAGATACAATAGATGCACCAACTCCCCCATCAGCCCCAACCCCAGACCCCGCCGAAGTAGACATATCCCAACACTTCTACGAACCCGCTCGCAACCGCCGCACTCCAAACGAATCACCCACCCCAGGGGGTCAGTCCATGGCAGATGACCAGCTCCGGCAAATGATGCTAGGCTTCGACCCCTCAGCAATGGGCGGCGCGCCTCCAGGTGCAGGCGGAAACCCGAATCCATTTGCAGGTTTCCCAGGCATGGAAGGTATGGGCGGTATGGGCGGGCCGGGTGGTGAAGATCCCATGATGAAAATGATGCAGCAGATGATGGGCGGTGGTATGCCCGGCGAAGGAGCAGGCGGTATGCCTTCTTTCCCCGGTATGCCTGACATGTCTGGTCCTGCCCAACAAGCAGATCCATACGCATATATATGGCGCATCGTCCACGCCTTTTTCGCTCTATCCCTAGGCCTCTACATCGCTTTCACCACCACGTTCTCCGGCACGAAAGTCGAGCGGGAAAGAAGCGGGCTTGCGTTCGCGGAGAGTGGAGTCAGTGCAGCGAGCGTGCATTTCTTCTGGATCTTCGCTACGGTCGAGGTCCTGTTGCAGAGTAGCCGCTTTATGTTGGAGAAGGGCAAGACGCAGCAGGCCGGTATTGTGGGGATGGTTATGGGCTTTTTGCCAGAGCCGTACAAGGGGTATTTGGCGCTTGTTATGAGGTACTCGAGGATTTGGACGACGGTTAGTGGGGATGCTATGGTTTGTGTGTTTGTGTTGGGAGTATGTGCTTGGTTGAGAGGTAATTAGATTTGTAGTGCCTTACTCTGCAAGCATGCTACCATATCCCTCTAATCAAATGTCGCTATGCCCTTAAACTACTGCGTCACAAAGTGTGTGTGACACAGAAATGCTGTCAGCGATTTGCAATAATATCTCTTTTTTCTTTTATGATCAACCCAGCCTCTGATTTGGTTTGAGAGTTACTCCCGACAAGAAAATGCTGCGTTCACCAGAAAAAGTACACAGCTAGCCTCAATCTGCGCTCACAAACCAAGGACATTCCACACGTGTGATGTGATATATTGCGCTTCAACTTCCACCAGCACGGCCAATGCAACACATTATCCATCGTAACTCACAACAACTAACTAATCCACAGACATTACACTTAACTCCTACAGTAGTCTCAATGAAAGTCGCTGTCACTTACCTAGGTACAGAAGCCCTGTGGTGGATAGAAGAAAGCGGCACTCGCTTTGAATGTCCCACGCCACTGGCACATTATAAATGAATTGCTGCTGCTTTTCATGTCTACCGCATAGCTTGCTCCTTTGACTCCTACAGTGTTTTACGGCCGTCTCCACCAAAGCCTAATGCTCCTTATGCTAGTTCGACCAACGCGGCATTTGCTAGGCTTGAGTCTTATTTTAATGTTCCACGCCGCCTGGCACATTATAAATAATTAGTGTCGCTTTTGCTTATCCACCGCGACGCTTCTCCAAGCAGCAGCGACCTTCTATAGAGACGGCCGTAAAACACAGTAGGCACATCACGGTAGTTTGGCACAGCCAGATAGATATGATAGAATAAGATCTCCTTGTTGATCATTTTTGCCATAGTTATTATTCTATCATACAGCCTCTCTAGCTCACTATAAAATCAAAGGACGCCAAACCAACCATCCCCGAGTTTTGGAAAAGAAAAAGAAAGTATGCATGCATCCATCAGAATATCCACTTTTAGACGTCTTGAGCCCAGATTTTGAATGCCTGATATGCAGTCCCCAGATGAGTTGATGCTGACATGGAATGCAAAAGAAAACCGTTCTAGCCATCCAGTTCGAAATTGGACTCTTTATGCCGCGACACCATTGTTTGCCTTCTTGGCAAGGGGTATTTCAGCCGCAGTGTCCAGCTCCCTCTTCTCAGGGATATCAATCTCCTTCTCCTTCTGAGCCAGCACTGCTCGCTCCTCATCAGTCATGTTAGGTAGCAGATCAGTGACATCTCAAGCTTGAGGTTTCGATTGAAAGCCCGGATGATAGAATCCGTATCATCAACGGTGATCTGAGTGAGAGCACATTAGCTTCTGTGATCATCCAGAAATGTAAACAGATAGACTTACGGGTCTGATATCAGCAAGCTGCTTGATCTGGGCAGTGCAAGCTTTGTACTGCTCATCTGTCATATCTAATCCAAGCTGAACAGCCCTTGACTTGATGGCATTCCACCCAGTAATACGTGCTTAACCCCATATTAGTACTTGATAATAACAGAGGCTCGGAGAGACATCAAAACATACAGGCAAAGTGAATGTATCTTGTCATGCCGAAATCGGCTGGGTTGATGATTTCGTAGGTCGAGGGGTTGTTGAGGATGGCCTTGGCGCTAACGCAGCATTAGCGTTCGCTTCAAAAAATCACATGACTTGACTTGGATCTATGGAATTTTGGATCTTTGGATCCTGAATAGCATCAAAACTCCAAGAATGAAGGTTATAAAGGAAAGGGATTGAGTACTGAACGCCGCTTTTATGCGTAAATGCTGAGTAACCAGTGATGTAGTTGTTGAATGGGATGTTGACCTCGACGGCCTGAGCTACAAGATCCTCAATGTCCTTGAGCTTGTGCAATTTGTACTTTCCCATGACATATTCTCTGTCGGCAACGATCATACGTGCCATCAAACCACCAAGAGGGGTAATGCCATTGCGCTCACCAATACCCAGTACTGAGGTATCGATGTGAGTAGCACCAGCCTCCAAAGCACAGTATGCATTGGCAATGGCACAGCCGGTATCATTGTGGAAATGCGTCTCGATATCACAACTGACAACACCACGCAGAGTCCGGATCAAGTCATAAACTTGTCTTGGGGATGCACAGCCGACAGTGTCCGCAATACCGACGCGGTTGACACCGATCTTGTCGACGGTGGAGTAAATTGAGAGTAGATCGACGAGATTTGATCGGAACGAGTCCTCGCTGGAAAATCTGATTTCAATGTTATGCGACTTGACGTAGTTAATGACTTCAATTGCGGTGTTTGTAATGTAGGTCATGTCCTTGCCGTGAGAGTGTTCCATAAGATATGAAGAAGTACCGATGACGACGTCACTGAGGCATTTGTTAGAAAAATGAACGATGGCGAGTTTCATTACTTACACTCCATCAACACCAGTCTTGACCGCGATTCTGGCATCGTCCATATGGCATCGGATATGGGTGAGAATCTATCCCACTTTAGCAATTGAGCGCCATGTGCGAAAAAGGACGCTACGAACCTTGGCCTTCAACCCCAGCTTGCAAATTGCCTCACAATCAGCTCTTGATTGCTCAGATGCAGCAGGTGAAGTCAATTCGATCTGATTCCTCCACATCAGCATGCGATTCCAGATTCTTTGTATATTTTATGACTCACATAGTCCACCCCAAAATCATCGAGAGCCTTGGCGATCTCAATCTTCTTCGGGAGGTCAAAGAAGGCATTGGCGAACTGTTCACCTTCTCGTAGAGTGCTCTCAATAATCTTGAAGTTGTTGACATTGCTCAAGAAATCGCCGACTGGTTGGTATGGGTTTGATCGGTGTTGGTGTGGGTTTGATTTGGTCTGAACAGCGGTGAAGCCTGGGTGTCCTTGAATTGTTAGATACGCCCGTGCAATGATGGATTGTAACTCTCACCATTGGTACCGTTAGATCCGTTAGATCCATTTGTGCCATTGGCATGGCCATTGCCATTGGCATTGGCGGCAGCCTCTGGTTCGCAAGAGGGGCACATAGTTGGTAGCTGTATGTGGCGGTCGCGGAGAGATTCAATTGAAGTATATGTTTTTGGAATGGGACGGTGGGATGAGTGGTAATTATTGTTGTCTTAGGTATGGGATATGTAAGAGAGTAGAAGATCACAGGCGAGGTTCGGGATACTTAAAGACTCAGTTAGTGTGAGCGTTATGACTCTTTGCGTGCTTCAACTGTGGGGGAGAGCAAGGAAAAAAGGCTGGAAAATTGAAAGCGGGGTGGGGGAGGGAACGCCGATGACCGCTGTTACTAGAGAAAAAGGCCAGGCCGTGATTGGATACAAATCAAACCCACCGGTACTTGGTAAAGCGCGCATGGGTTTTTTAGAGTACGGTATTGAAAATAATCCCCATAAAATTTTCAGCTCCAGGTCAAACTTTGGGTGGTGCGGGGCGCATATATGATCCGGCTTTTAATTCTTTCCTTACTGCCTACTGCTTGCTAGCCTGGCGCATCAAAGATTGTTTTATCACTACTCCGATGAAAAATACGCCATAATTACACGTCGAGTAGTATTTTCGCAGAAAGAGCACATCACATCTCGACGTAGTCATAATATCTTCATAGCAATGTCTTGTTCTGTTTTACACATCATGCACAGAGTTATATAATAAACCTAACCCTCCGTTGATTACCACTTCGTCCTGGCTCTCTAATCTCCGTCAATCAAGGAGTTACCTTGCTCATGCTCACCAAACGCTTGACGCCCACCTATATATTGTTAGCGTATGAGCAGGAATGAAATAATCAGAGGGGCCTACCATCCAGTTTCCACACTCGTCAGTCTTCTCGCGCTGAATATCAACTTGCAATCGTGCAGCAACATCATAGTTCTTTGCGTTTAGTGCCTCGGCAAGCTCACTTAACCTCGTGATGGTTTCTGGCTTCACAAGTTCCTCGTTGTTCAAATGATCGAAGAGAATGTTAAGTCGCTTCTGCGTGTCCTTGACTTGAGCAGCGAAAGAGGGCGGCGCCTTGGAGGCAACTCGCTGCATGTCACCGCTAAAGATGTCAACCATTCGCTGAGCTGGTGCAGGAATGTGTGATCTGTCCCCACTTGGATGCTTTGGTTTTACCGGGGCAGTAGGTGTGGCAGATTTAGGGGGTGGGCCAGTTGGTGGTCGAGAGCTTGGTGGTGGCCCCTGAGAAGCTGGCGGTGGGCCTTGGTTCTGGAATTGAGCTGGTGGCTGATTCTGGTCATATGGTTGGGAGAACTGGCTTTGTGGTGTATGCAATGGCGGGACACCAGGAGCGTAAGGATTAGCTGGTGGCGGTGGTCTATTGCCAGCTTGAGGTGGTGGAGCGACTTGAGATTGAGGTGTCGGTGGTTGTGAATACTGCTGTGCGGCTGGCGAAGGAGCGTATCTGTTGGAAGGTGGTGGCCCTGCCGGTGGTGCATTATATGGAGATGCGCCTCGGGGAATGGTTGGTGGAAGACCATAGTGCTGGGCTGGTGAGCTAGCCGTCGGCGCTGGTGCATAATGATTTGCAGCAGAGGATGGTCTTGGCTGGAAGGGGTGGGGAGGGCCGCTCGTTAGGGGAGAGCTCACACGGGGATGAGCTGGTCCTTTTGGCGGTGGAGGAGGTGGAGTGGCAGTTGCTCTGACGCCATAGGGATTTGCTGGTGGTGGCATGGAAAAGTTTTGTTGGTTGGCGAACGGAGCCGGGGTGGTAGAGGGCGTGGCCCTTCTTGGTGGCTTAGAGACCATGGGAGTATCATTCCAGTTCGTCATGTCCTTCACCTTAGGAGGCGGCGGTGCCGAAGGAGTCGTGTTTCTTGGAGGTCCAGTGGGTGGCCCTCCAAAAGACTGAGGAGGTGCCCCATAATTGTTCGGGGGAGGAACACTACCAAAATTAGATCCGTAAGTTTGTCCATAACCTTGCTGTCCTTGTTGCGGTTGTTGATATGGTTGCTGGGGAGCATATGCGTTAGATGGTGGCGCATATGGGTTCGACACGGGGTTAGGTGCCGGTGGTGCAAAAGTATTTTGGGCTGGGCGCGCAGGCGTTGCAGCAGGAGGCTGGTACCCAATACCAGGTTGTGGGCGCGATGTATTTCTTACAGAAGCAGGCTGTTGCTGTTGAGCTGCTCTTGGCGCTGCTTTTCTCGATGCAAGTTTCACCCGGCTTCGAGCAACTTCAGCGGCCGGGTATTGCGTTGGCAAGAGATCCAGGTATCGCTCTGCAATAGACAGATGTCCATGGGCAGCAACAATGTCGGCATACTCGTTGTATTTGTCGTACAGTGGGGCGAGCTTCCAATCAGAGGTTAATCCTTGCTCGTTATCCTGGAATTTTGTCACGTCTCGGAAGACTGTCACCTTCTCAATGAAGTTCTGCAGAACACGTGCGTGAACAGAGAAAGACGAGTCTTCGCTAAGATCTTCGATGCCTGCCTTCTCTGCGTCCTGTAATTCGGCAATCCAGATAGTGATGACCTTCTCAAGTTTTGACCCAACCAAGTAGCAGAATGAGGCATCTTTGGGAGCTCCAATTTCAATAATCCGATCGCCGAGAGCTTCACACAAGTCGGGGAATTCGCTCGGGTCCGCATAAGTGCACAATGTCGCCATGGTTTCCTTCCAGTTTGAGAGGTCCGCATTGTAGACAATGTCCCAGAGATTTTTGCCGATAACTGAGGATAGTAGGCGCAGATAGTTAGGGCCTGTCGACTTCTTGGACAGATACACAGACTGTGCTTTCTCGAGTAATTCCTTGCCTCCGCAATTTGCGATAATCAACGCATCCGCAATCTTGTCCTCTTTCAAACAGATAGTCATAGCCTTCTCAAATTGCCCAAGCATCAAAGCTTTTGTAATCTGTTTTTCCGAGGCAGAATCCGCTTCAGAGAACAAATGGAAGGGGTTGTCAGTCTTTGCTCCTTTTGTTGCCGCTATTGTGGATAGAAAGTCGTCGCCATCAACACCATCTGAGAAGAGTGTAGACAATCGGCTGTTTTTCACCGCAGTTCCATTAGAGCCTTCGGCGGTTTCATCGGTCTTCTCTTCCAGATCAAGCCCCGCAACGCCAATAGCAGCCTCTTCCACTTCGTCTGAAAAGCCCAAATATTCGGTAACCTTTTTGCGGGGATTGTCCGAGATCAGTGTTTCAATAACCTTCCAGTCTGCCTTCTCCTGCTCAGATTTGGCTTCAGATATGTGTGATTCACAAATACTACCAATATTTCCGGATGCGAGGGCTTTTTCGAAGGTCTCGGTGGCTGACCCAATGTCAGAGTCAACGGAGAAGTTTGAGATTTGGATCTTGGATGATCGATGCTGACCAGCAATAATTGGCAACAGACCAAAGCTTACCAGCTTTCCCCCAAAGCCGAAAGAAGCACCGGCAGGTCGCTCGAGCCATTTTGGGGCTTTCTTTAAGGAAAATGAAGCCCCCTGTGGTTGAGTCTGGGCTTTTGTGAAGAAATCCTCTCCGTCTACGGGGCCCTGAACTGGAGTCTGCGTAGAAGTAGAATTGGTATTTTGGAGAGTCTGGATAGAAATCTTCCCATCAAAAGAAGCCGTAGCAGACAAAGCAGGATTGTGAGGATTGAACCTTGTTTGAAATGTCCAATTTGTAACCTCAGGGAATTCGCCAAGGCGCTCGCCAGTTTGTGGGTTCCAGACTAGCGTTCTGTTATCCTTTCCACAAGATAACAACAGGTCGCTATCCAGCTGACACCACGAGAGGGAAAGGATGCCCTGGTCATGGCCTGCCAGTGTACGCTCGGGGGCGTTCGAGTTTCGCAAGTCCCATAATAGAATAACTGGGCTCGAATCGTCAGGGGTTGCAGTAAGAAGTTTCGTAGCATTGTTTGGATCCCAAGCAATTGCTCCCACGGCCTTTCGGTTGTTGTTTAATGTGAGAGAGGCCTTCTTGGTCTTCAGATCCCACACTGTGACAAACCCACCGCTTCCCCCAGTTGCCAAAATATGAGGGACCTTCCTATTCCATGCCACACACTCAAGATCATCTGCTCGGGCCGCGGCGTACCAAGTCTGAAAGGGTTCGAGATGTCGTTGATGTCGTAAATAAACAGCTCGCCCTTCGTGCCAGCTGTCGCGAGGATTTGAGGCTTTAAAGGATTGAATTGGAGAGATTTGATAGCGCCTGAGTGTTTTGTTGTTCGTGACATAAATGCATCATCACCCCCTTTTATGAGCTTCTCGGCATCCCACAAATCCAGAGAGCCGTTCTCAAGTGCCCCGGCTATTATTCCTCTTGGGTGCTCTGCGTTCGCTGGTCCCCAAGCAATATCATGGAATCTGTATCAGAAATCTGGTCAAAACGAGGTCCACGAAGGCGCAAAAGGGATTGAGTACCTTGAATCGGTGCTAATACTTGCAATAGGCTGGAGCTCAACACCTTGCTCGAGGTCGTCCAAGCTCAAGTCCCAAAGCTCCAACTTTGTTTCATCAGAGAAATCTGCGTCAACGGCTCCAGCTCGAGTTCCAGTTACCACCAAAGGCAAACCAGAACCAGGCGACCAGGCAAATGCCGCGCAGCGAGGTATCTCTCGTAGCCGCATGTTGATGTGCGTTTCTTAAGTCCAATGCGAGCTCAGTTATGGTCGTAGGTTTGGCGCAGAGTTGAGAGATAGATAGCGAATTGGACTACGGACTCGCAATTCGGAGATGGGGTGCGACGTCCTGGTCGTTGGGGAAAGAGCTAGGTTGAGTTAGAGACAGATTCCCCCATACGAGTATCAAAACACGGTCCACCCAATCTGTTCACGTGACTCAAACCTTGAACAATTTATATGGGCCACCGATTGGCTTTCAGAGACATGTGTTATCAAAAACTCATAAAATTCCAGCAATGACGGATCAAGCAAGATGGAAAGCTACCGTTTATGTCGGTGGCCTGGCGGCGATGATTACTATGGAAAATCTGGAAGCTGCGTTTCTACCTTTTGGAGAAATTGCCGATGTCTCTCTCCCGTGAGTGTTTTCGAGTCCATATAACAGGATCTGTAGAGCTAATATTCATAGTAAACCTGAAGGACCTAACTCAATGGAGTCCCACCGTGGATTTGGCTACGTGGAGTTTGAAGATCCGGAGGATACCAAAGAAGCTATCGACAATATGGACCAGTCTGAGTTATTCGGAAAAGTCATTAAAGTTTCAGCCGCAAAGCCCCCGAAAAACGTCAACGAAGGTCTAGGAAGCAAGACGGCGTTATGGGAGCAGGTGGGTCCTCAATTCGTTTCAAATACTGTAATTGTCTTGCTGATCATGTGAATTTAGGAGGGCTGGCTTGCAGAGAACGCTGTGAGTGAGGAGGATAAGACAGCTGCAGACAGAGCGAGAGCAGTTGCGGAAGACAGACCTGAAGATCCAATGCAAGGTTTGGAAGGTCTGGATGTGGCGGGACCGGCAGCACCAGCGTGATGGGAGGTAAAGTGGGATTAATACACCGCAACGTGTATTCATGCATATCTAAGGCGTTTGGGATGGAAGGGGACTGTCTAGGTCTGGAAAAAAATATTCTTCATACTGCCTCAACCCGGAATGCAGGACATTATATTGCCTTAGCTTGAGTGACTGAATACTCCTGAAGGCGGGCTATTTGGGCAAGCTCACCAGTATCTCCGGAAAACAAGCATACTCCATGGGTCTCACACAATACTAGGACCCTTTATAGCTTGAATCCCAATGTATAGTTTTCAAATAACTTCAAAACAACCAGAAGATGTTGGCCACCTTTTGATTGAGACAGGGTTGCCTTGATTTGTACACCTCAGCCACCGAATGCAACTCCTGCCGTATTTCCACGCAATCTAGTCTACACCTTTCACGTATCACCCTTCCCGCCTGCAAACCCATCCTATTCATTCCCTGTTTTGACGGTTGAGACGCATGGTCTTGTCGACGACGAGTTTTCGGCCCAGGGAGTAGAACGCAGCTCCAACGGCAACACCCACGACAATTCCTGGACATAATTTAGCACCGCGTATGTATTTTGAAGGGTAGTTGGCATACCAAGGGGGATCAACTCCGGGGGAATTCTTTTGAGAGCGCGTAGGCGCTGACTGATGGTATGAGCTGCAATCGCAATAGGTCAGCTTTCAATGATCTTCTTCCATGTTCCCATCGATCAATTGAATCGTTTCGCTGTATTCCCGAGTGGCCGAACGCATGTACACCAGATTTACGTACCGCTGTGCTCCTCCTTCTGCGAATTCAAGCATCGTCAGTGTCCGGTAACAGAGCTTCTCGCAGGTCCAGAACATACCGGCACAGGCCTCATCATCCTCATGGTAGGTCGAAACATCCTAAGAGCAAGAGTTGGCTGCATTTTGGTTGATTTGCCGGGCCGAATTGATTTCGTAGGATCTTTTGGAGGTTGCAAGAGTGAACGCAAGTGGCCTGAGACAGACTTCCCACGCCCACGTTCCGCTAGTGCGGTTCGAGCTCCACCTCTCCCATAGCCGACAGAATCTCGAGACGACCTCAATCTAAACCTCCCAACTCTCCGTCACCAATTGATCCTCCTCCAGACACTCAACTCTTCTCGAACCTCTACCGCAAACATGTCTGACAGCGACGAACGCGAGACCAAGCCGTTCAAGTTCGTTACCGGTAAGCTTGGAGTTCCTACCTGTCCGAAGAAATGGCCTGATTTGCTAACTTCTGTCTAGCTGGTAATTGCTTCCTCCTTACGCTGCTCAAGCTCCCCAAACTGATGCGCATATGCAGGCTTTGATGCCCGCTTCCCGAACCAGAATCAGACCAAGCATTGCTGGCAAAATTATGTCGACTACCACAAGTGCATCTTAGCCAAGGGCGAGGACTTTGCTCCATGCCGCCAAGTATGTTGGATGTGAATACATAAGGAATATTGTTCTAATGGGTACACAGTTCTTTTTGGCTTACCGATCTTTGTGCCCAAGTGCCTGGTGCGAGAGATGGGATGACCAGCGAGGTCAGTATTGTCAGCAAGATATTGTTACAGGTAGAGACTGACGATATGTCACAGCAAACGGAACCTTCCCTACTCGTCTCGATCAGTAAATAAGTAGCGTACACAATGGGCGGTGGAGTTTTCGTCACGGAGAGAGGAGCAGGTTTCACTAGGGCCGTGTACCATACTAGTCAGATGCGAATTGATAGAGGAACTCGATTTTAAACGTCAGACTACGTTCCAGTGTGATTTAGGTATTGTACATGCAAAGAGCACTGTTCTTATACTTCTCTCACTACACGTAGTCTGTCATACCGTAACATTGCTCCCAGCAAGGTTTGTGCGCCGTTTCCACAATCTTCAAGACTGCAATATTCTGCTGGATTATGGGATACGCCATCTCGACATGGAACGAAAATCCTACGAAATCAGTATATTGGTCAACATGTACAAATTTCCATTTTTTGCAAGGCAACTTACATCGAAGTCGGGGCATGTCTCGAAGTGTATACGCTGAAGTCTGTCAGTGTTGTTGTCCCTAGAGTTCAAGTTTCTTACCTGTCATGTCCCGCGCCTGAGGTCATTCTCTGCACCAGATTTCTACTGTTGATTCCAAGCATATCTTTCGCACTCTCCTCCACACACGTAACGCAGTCTTCGTGAAACCTGGTCGCTGGAGAGTCAGTGTCCAGCTGCCACTCAACAGTGCAACCCCGTCCCTTTACTCCTTCGGCATTGACAAGACCAACTTGCTCTCCAGCGGCAATTTTAGCAAACTCTGTTTTCAAGATGTCTTCCAGCTGTTGAAGTTTTGCATCGTCTTTTGATCTCATATCCAGCGAAAACCGCACAAATCCTGGAACTGTATTCGTTGAACCAGGCTTCAACGTTAATATACCTGTCGAAGCTAAGCATCCCAACCCCGCTGCCGTGTTGTGACTGTGTACAATCAGTTTAGCAGCTGTAAGCATTGCATCTGATCGATTTTGAAAGTCAGTGGTTCCCGTATGGCAGTCCCTGCCCTTGACGGTGATTATATGCCACCTGAAAGCCTGGACTCCCTCTACTGCTCCTATCTCGCCCCCTGAGCTTTCTAGAATCGGTCCTTGTTCAATATGAAGTTCAAAGTGAGCCCCAATTGGGTTTGCTTTGTGGCTTGCTTCAAACTCTCCTAGGTATCCAATCCTTTCCAGCTCGGACTTCTGTGTAGCTTTCCCTCCTCCAACTTCAACAAGGTTGTACGCTTTCTCGAGGGGAATCGCTCCTGCCCAGACACCAGATGAGACCATCGAGATTGGGAAACGAGCTCCTTCCTCGTTCGTCCAGTTTATCACGCCTGCAGGTCTCATTATCAATATACTCTCCGCGTCCTTCAGCAAGTGATTGCTCTTTCTTACCAGTGGGGTATTCAGTTTCAATATCGTTATCTTTCATAGTTTTCAACACCTCAATGCCCGCATGAACGCCCAGAATTCCATCGTATCTCCCACCAGTAGGCTTTGTAGAAGTCAGTCGATGCTACCATGGACTCGACTGAGATACTCCCCCACCTGTGTGTCCATATGACTTCCTGCGTAAGTTGGAGCAGCTGAGTTTTGCTTCCCTGGCCGGATGGCAAATATGTTACCTACAATTGTAAGCGCCAGATTTCAAAGAGAGCCTTTTTAGAGCCATACCCATTGCGTCAACTTTGACCTTGCATCCAAGGGACTCCGTGGTCTTCACAAACCAGTCTCGGGCTTGTTTGTCCGCATCTGATAGTGTGAGACGAGCCATTCCAATGTCCGTAGCTCCTCTGAAAAACGTAAGCAGGGGGCTTTTGCAAGAACTCCAATCAACAGAAAGACAATTAATGCAGGAGATTGGGAGATATTCTACTTCAGTCATCAAAAGGGGACCTCAACTTTGACAGATTGATGAAAGATGTGATATCCCAAAAACATAACCGCGACCCAGTAATCTCATGGAGCTCTGACTGACTAGCTACATCAAGACTTACATCGATATAGAAATTGATTACCAGCCTCAGAGGAAACAATGATTGAAAAAGCACAACGCTCGCAAGAGTTCCCCAATCTAGGAGTACAACCCACCAAAATCAAGTAAAAGCAAGATAAAGAACTCAAAATATAAGAGAAACTGATACGTACTCTCCCCACCTCTCTCCCTTGCCCCACTCACATGTCTCATGCAAGTCTCTCCAAAGTCTCTCCCGGTTGATCTTCACAGCAGCCAGCTGCTGTTCCGACATTTCGGTAGTTCTGATGGCTCTCCATTGTGTAAATGAAAACAATCTGGAAGGACGAATTTGGGAGATGGCCCCTCTCGATAGGCGGGGTCCGCGAGCTATTCCGAGGAGGGTGGAATTCATAGTTGGCTCCCTCTTTCTCAAACCTAGGTCAATCTAGGAAATGCGTATGTAGACAAGAGAGTATACAGTGTGGTTTTAAAATTAGAAGGTGCAAGGGTAGTCGAGATCATTTGGTACTTGCTCGTGGTATCTGTAAGTACTTAGTCCTCGCCCAAAAGTGGGGTCACATTGTAGGTACACAGTAAATGCCAATATTTAAACCGTTGTTTATTTGAACATGGATTACGCTCAAGTACCATCGTCACTATAAAACTTGCTAGCAATTGTGCAACAACCATTTTGGTATGATTTCATGCGCTTGCAGGTGATTCTCATGATGTGATTAAACTCCATTGGTCCCTCCATCCCTTCCCTTTCCTACTGTAACGCCGAGCTTTCAGACCTTGAACTCCAATTGATTAATCTCTACCTTTTCCCCTTGCCCTTAGCCTTAGTAACTCTTGCCGGTGCCTTGGCTTTTCCCTTTCCTTTCCCCTTTGCTGGAGCAGGCGGAGGCGAAGGTTCTTTCTCGACAATCTCAGGCTCATCTTCCTCCATTTCATCTACATCGTTCTCTGCAGCGTCCTCATCATCACTGCTCATGTACTCGTCATCTTCGTCAAAGCCAAAGAACGCTCTTGTCTTGGGCTTTGGCTCGGCATCTGATGGCGGAGTTGTACCCTTCGAGCTCGACCCTCCCATAACCTCATCTTCACTGCCAGAGTTCCCAGATCCAGATCCACTAGCAGCGGAAGTGCCTAGTAAGTTGTCCTTGTAATCTCCCGATTTCATAGCAGCAAGCACAGCCTTGCGTGTAGCCTCGCCAGCCTCTTCCTTATCCTCAACCCACTTCCCATCAACCTTGCCCTTACTTCCAGATTTCATCTCCTCCTCTCTACGCTCAGCCAGTTCGACAACTTGCTCCCATCGCTTCCGTCGTTCCTCTTTCTCCCTCTTGGCCATCTCGGGCTTAATGGCTAAGTACTCCGCGAGAGCCTTTGCTTCATGCACGGTTCGCAGTCTTCGGCCATCAAGATTCCTACTAGAGGCGTTTTCGTCGCCTTGGTTCTTCTTCCGCTTTGAGGACATACGCCCTCCAGCAGCTCGCAACTGTGATCCAAACCCTCCCTTACCACCACAGAGAGGGACCGCCAGTCGGAGGGATAGAAAGTCATCGTGGGGGCTGGAGAGAAGACCAGATATATGTGAATTTGATGTCGCTGGTAACTGCTTGTTTGAGATAGTCGTGAGGATTAGACGGCTGTTGTGGGCTGGAAGGCGGTCTTGGATGCGATCGTGGAGTTGTGAGATGGTTGTTTCGGCGGGCAGAGGAAGCGAGAGGGTCGAAGGGAGGTTCAGTCCTGGAAAGGACGTTAAGAAGACGTTCAATGTAGTCGGTAAAGCCATGATCGAGGTTTGTTGGTTTCGCAGGTTGAGTGAGATGAATGATATTCTTTTGATTTCGCGCCACCATGATTTCGAAATGCAAGCTACACGCACACCCCGTCCAGAAGCTAGCTTGGCGCTAAATAGCCGCCTTACACGCTTCACCTTGCATTTATCCGGAAAATGGGTGGCGGATTCAGCCTAAACTACTGGATACATTGAGTTCATACGTTCATACTCCTCATGAAGTTCACGATAGATGTACGCCTGACTTGAACTAACTTCGACAGGGTAAATGGATAAATCCAAAATAGATTAGAGTCAAGGTGAGGCTTTTCAAGATAGTCCACCTATCTATCCAGCTGTGAGTATCTAAATACCGCTGTCCCTCTGATACTTTCAACATTTCTTTCCGTTCCCTCTGGTCAAGTCCCTTTCTCACGTATTTCTCTTCAATCATGGCTATAGAACCTTTGGTCAAGCATCTCTTCACAGCGGACCCTTCCGCGCACGTTTTCGAAGGCAAGCTTTTTGTTTATCCTTCGCACGACAGGAAGACCGACATCAAGGATAACGATAATGGAGATCAGTATGATATGATTGACTATCATGTCTTTTCGATGGAATCAGTTGGTGGGCCAGTTACAGATCACGGCGTAGCATTAAAAGCAGAAAATATTCCGTGGGCCTCAAAACAGCTCTGGGCGCCAGATGCGGCGTTCAAGAACGGGAAATACTATCTGTACTTCCCAGCTCGTGACAAGGATGGGGTTTTCCGAATCGGCGTTGCGGAAAGTGATGCCCCTCAAGGTCCATTCGAGCCTGAGTCAGAACCAATTGCTGGGAGTTACAGTATTGACCCAGCCAGCTTTGTGGATGATGATGGACAGGCGTATCTGTACTTTGGCGGGATCTGGGGAGGACAATTGCAATGCTGGACGACGGGGAAGTTCGATGGTAGCGCGTATACCAATATGGAAGCCACGGGCAGTGTCCCTGCTTTACTGCCTCGTGTTGCCATGCTGAGCGAGGATATGCGTTCCTTCACCTCAGATATAACAGAACTCGCGATCAATGGCGCGGATGGTCTGCTCCTACCAGCGGATGATCATGACCATCGATTCTTCGAGGCTGCGTGGATGCACAAGTACAAAGGCAAATATTACTTCTCATATTCGACAGGAGATACTCATTTCCTCGTCTATGCGACAGGCGACAGTCCGTTAGGACCATTTACCTACCAAGGAAAGATTCTGGATCCTGTTGAAGGATGGACAACGCATCATTCCATTGTTGAGTTCAAGGGGAAGTGGTACTTGTTTTACCATGATACATCGCTGTCTGGGGAGAACCACCTGAGATGTGTCAAGGTACGGGAGATATTGTATGATGCCGATGGAAAGATAACATTGGCGACTTATTGAGATAATGCGCGCGAGAACAAAAGAAACAAAATGTATTGAACCGTGTTGAAAGTCAACTGGAAAAGCTGGAGGCGGATACAGGAACGTCCATCTGATACAATCGCAGAGTAGTCATGCCCTTATTATCAGGAATGAAAGGCTACTCAACATCTCAAAGTGATGCCGTTGATATTTATAAAGTATGAAAACAGAACGATACATTTTTACGAATCCAAACAACTCTTATAGTGTTTTCGGCCTTCCCCCGAAAGTACCGCCAATTAAATCATTGAGTTTGGTGAACAAAAATGCAGCACTTATTCTTATTAGCTTGTGATTTCCTACGCCACCTGGCACATTGTAATTTGTTACAGCTTTTTTTTACCTGCGAGACTTCTTCTTCTTGTGGAGACGGCCGTAAAACATTGTAGGAGATAAGGCTTTAATCTGGAGGGGTTGATGAACCCAAAGCGGTTAGCTCATCTCGCTTCGCCCACAACACAACTTTTTGCAAACATCGTAAACTTGAGCTTGTGGTCAATCTCGAAAAGCATCCTCCTCGACAATTAAGCAACCGCCAAAATGTAAGTTCATAGCACACAGTCGTGCAATGACAATCAGCATACTAATATTCATTCAGGCTTATTCCCAAGGCCGACAGAAAGAAGATCCACGAGTACCTCTTCCGCGAGGGTGTGCTCGTCGCAAAGAAGGACTACAACCTCCCAAAGCACAACGACATTGACACCAAGAACCTCTTCGTCGTCAAGGCCTGCCAATCTCTCACCTCCCGTGGTTACGTCAAGACTCAATTCTCGTGGCAATACTACTACTACACTCTCACCCCTGAGGGTCTCGACTACCTCCGCGAATGGCTTCATCTCCCCGCTGAGATCGTCCCAGCTACGCACATCAAGCAACAGCGATCGCATGCTCCTCCCCGTGGAATGATGGGTGGCGAGGGCGGCGAGCGTGAGCGCAAGCCTTTCGGTGGACGTGGTGGCCGTGGTGGTGGAGAGCGTGGTGACCGTGAGGGTGGTTACAGACGTCGTGAGCCTGGTGCGGAGGGCAAGGAGGGTGCACCATCTGGAGAGTTTGCTCCTCAGTTGTAAGTTCAATTGGATTCAAGATTCCTTTTGAATATGAAGCTAACAAACATTTAGCCGTGGTGGCTTCGGTCGTGGCCGCGGCGCCGCTCCTCCTTCTTAATTTGGCCTTTTCCTCTGCTTGCTTTGCATCGACAGGAATTCCTTATAACATACTCTTGAAATGGTTGGGCTGAGCAGTAGCGCGTTTGGTCGAGTGATAGTAATCGCCGGGGGAGAATAGGTCGAAGGTGGAAGTTGACACTTCACAACTGTCAGATAGCAACGAGCTCTTCCAAGAACTATGTTGTCCTTTATGCAAGTCGTGATGAATTAGAAAACAACCATCTTCGTTTCCCTACATTTTAGACTTATAAACCTTTGCAGTTGCTGTCTTTCCTTTCCCATCTCAATCAATTTTCTCGGCGCTGTGCTACCAAACCTGCGTATGTTAGATGATTTAGTGCTAAACACATGACCTTCTTCGTTCTGTAATTCACATGCTGTCACAATCACTGGAACTCTGCGAGTATTTTAAGCCAGAGACCAAATATAAGCCGCGTAGAATAGTACCAAAGCTATTCCAAGCCGCTTCGTAAATTCCACAGTATCTAAGATAAACTTGACTAATTACATATCATTCGCAACTTCCTTATAAAGCCTTGAAGCTCAATACGCTATGAGCTTCATTCAAGCAGCTTCATCCACTATTCCTGAAGTTGCATTTCGATCATTGAAGCCTTGCTTGCACAGTTCTGTATTGATACACCAAGTCGATTTTAAAGCTCGCAATTATGCCGATCTGTTATTGGGAGAGGGATATCATGACGAATGTGTATATAACTTCCCAACAGCATTTCTGGAAAGTAACAACTTCTCCTGTATAATGCTAAAAGCACTGAAATTGCTCAAGTTTTGAATAGGGTGATGGCCCCAAAGCTCCCTCTTTTCAGCAAATAGCGGTCATATCACGGTCTCACTTTCAAACAAGGTGGGCTCAGGACAATACTTAAGCAACTTGAGCTGCACGAACACTGAACATCTCGCGGGCTGTACGCCTTCACCAAGAAGACGTAACCGTGATCTTTTTGGTCTTCGATTTGAAAGACACACCTATTTCATCGACCAGGGCTCTTTACTCTGAGCTGTGATATCTGCCTGAACGACATGACTGGATATAATGTTCGCAGGTCTGGACATACTTTTGTCATCCTAGTTCATATACACAGCCAACATACAAGCTTTCTGGAGAAATTGTCGTTGATTATTTTATTGCGACCAACTCTAGGGAGGAAGTTCTGTTGGGCAGTTGGCTCTGGATAGCACTCCAGTAGTCAGGCATAATGCTAGCTGTGAAGAACTCTGTCGTGTCTTCCGAGATCGTAGGGCCAACATGCTGTTAACTCCTCAAAGTGGCCCCCCAAGCATCCTGCCCTTATCTTCCTTCCTGCGTAACCTTTGTCTCGGGAACTCTCCTCCTCCCAAACTTGAAAGTTCTTCATCCATGCCCACCTTATGTCACGGTAAAACCAACTTCTTCGATATTTGATGTCTCTAATAGTCACATATTTCGAAGCAATACCCAGTTCATTGGCGCAGCCCCTGGTTCAAAGAGTCTCTCCGCCATCCGCCTCCAGTCCCGCTGTTGCTGCTGTAAGAAGCGTCCTATTTAGCATAGTTTGGCCTACGATCGTGGCTGGGATTCATCCAAGTAGGGAACTACGTCGTGAAAGTCATCACTATCGCATGTAGGCGAGCCGTTGCGTCCTTGATGGGACAGGCATGAAGATCATGGAAAGAGTGTTCTGGCCTATCGAGACTCAAGTAGAGGTGTTCTACCTCCTTCCCCCTAATGCGTGCTGCCTTGACTTTTGGGTCTTTGAAAAGCTGAATATTAGGCTTGACATTGTAGTTGGGACTGGTTTTGACGAGTCTGACACCTCTAGGAGTGTTCTCTTAAGACTTCCGGCAGATTTGGCTATTGGTGTGGCTGAACGAATCATCTTTTTGGGTTTCTGCTCCCCTGACATGTCCCGTCAGCATTGCTCTGGTAGACTTTGCATTGTTGGCTACAGACGCATCTTCTGGGCTCCAATATAACGATTATCCCACGATGTAGAGTCGCTTCCAGCCTAGCCTTGATAGCTTCATTCACCAAATTCGCCGTCTTTCTCTTCTTACTCGACATAGATGTAGATGCATATTGGTGGCTCCTTGTCGCTCTCGCCCCTTGAAAGCCTGGGGGGCTGTTCGTTTTTCGGGAATAAGGAGGGTGGCTTGGTACGGGGAAGGGAGTATGCTGCTGTGCCGTAGGTAGAGCCACCCTGAAAGTTTCCTCCTGCGAATATCTTCAAATAAACCTTGGTGCTATCGCATGTGATTTCGAGAGTCGACTTGAATGGCGACATATAGGAGAAGAGTATAGCTTGATGCGATTGTGCAGTAAGCCTAGCTTGTTTACGGATTTTCTAATGAGTCCGAGAAGTCAATAAGCGAGAGAAACTCTTGTGATGCAAACTTCTTTGGGTCATCCATCACTCATGTTTGCCTTACTCTATGCGAATCTCGTATCATTAGACCCGGTAGGATGAGGTAAAATATACTTGTACTGGGAGAGGATCATATCGTACATTCTCGCGAGGGTATATCCATATTCTACACACGTTGCCGCACTCTGTTCTTCTCAGCTTTCTTCTGCCCCTTCATAGACTTTCTAGGCCTGCCCTTCAGTTTGTTGTTGACAACCTTCTGAGCATACAGCCATGCGTTCATCGGCCGTCTCGCAGCTACGAATCTGCCGTTGGGCGTAAACACCTCCACGGCAGGCCAGCCCGGATCTACCACCTCCTCTATCTCACCACCCATCTCATCATCTAGCATCTCGTCTTCGTCTTTCCTTCCATTATTCTCCTCACTGAAACCAGAAATGCAGTTTTCACTGAAACCTGGTTTCGCCACTTCCGCTTGCCTTCTCCGTACCTGGGCAACCAGCTCAATCCACCCGCAACCTTCGATGAGAATATCAGTTGCAAGGACTCGGAAAGGTAGTCTTTCGGGGCTCATTTTGCCTGCGTTCTTCGCAGTCAATGGACCCGAACGCTCACGTGTTACGTCCCATTTCAGGGGAAAAGTCCCGGCAGATGCAATCTTCTCGCCGGTGCCCGGTAACGAGATGTTTAGAAGCGAAGATTCCCTGGTTTGTTCTTGAGTTCCAATAGCCTTATCTGTCGAGGTGGTATGCGGCTCTATCGGTGTAAAGGCGTAGCCTAGCATAATGATATCCGGCGTAGTTGGCGTGATGCGAATGAAGCCTCCGAGAAGTAGGGATTTCCCTGGTTTAAGAACTTGCTGTTCTGGCCGAACGCGCTGACGCATGACGAGTGATGAGCGGTGCTCGGGCTGGATATGCTGCTCAAGGTCCCCGCGTGAAAGACCAGGCAGATCAATCAACTCTCCCTTTCCATTTCCGAAGGAGAGACGAATAGGAGAGGCTGTCGTACCCGGTAAAGACGACACCAATGGCATGGCTGGATAGTCGAGTTCCGGGGGTGCGGGGGGAGCAGTGACGATGTATCTAGAGCCTCTTCCATTTGGGATTCCAACTCCTCAAGTTTCTTCAATTGCTCTGCCAGTATGACATCGTTCTCTGGTCTGGTGGTTGTTGCGTGATCCACAGACAGTGGTGGTAGCTTCTTCCCACCTTCAACGTTCCGTCTTCCCTTCGGAAAAACATCATTGAAAAGCTGACTCTTTCCAACATTAACTTTGCCAACCAGCCAGCCTCCTCCTCCCCTCTTCCAAATGTCTTCTTTCAGTTCCTTTGTCCACCATGCCTGCTTTGCACTTACACATCTGATGTTTCCTAATCGTACATCCTTCGCTGTTCTTCCAAGTGCGTCCCGCAGGACGTCGCGTAGATATGGCATCATAGCATCCACCTGCGTTTTCAGGGGAGCTAGTAAATCTGAACGTGTGATAATAAAGCTGACTTCCGTCTTTCTCCCATGGTAAAATCTTCCTGTCTTCGACCGTCTGTTCAAAGACCTCTGGGGCGTTACGTGTAGTAATTTGTGCAGTCCGGGAACCAATGACATAGGGAAATCTGCAGCATCTAGGACGTGGTATACATGATTGTATTTGTATGGAGATTCGAATATCGTATCTTGTATAGATTGGACAGACGGATGTATAATAGAGACTCCGGTATCATGATGCTTCAGCTTATGGCAGCGGTCACATACTGGTAGTTCTAGGGTCCTTGCTAGAGAGAGTTAGAAGTATGTACAGATATGAAGAAACCCAGCTTACTAGGTTTTGAAAAGTCCCCCAACTCTAACCCTGTTCCGCTTGCATTCTCTAAAGCTGCCTTTACGATGGTATCCTCTACGGACTCCTGGGGGGCCGCAGCTGCTGTATAGTCCTTTACGGATCTCCGCGTAAGAGTGTAGAAGCCTGCTTCGTCTTTGAGGATAGTCTGCGAAAGAGCACCACATCCTGCGCACTGAGATGGTAGATTCTGCTGTCCAACAAGAAGATCGGATTGGATATCGGGAAAATCGTGTACTGTAGATTCTATCAAACGGGGCGGCTGTGAGTGAAACTGTCGCTGCTTAGGAGGGCATCTTGAGGATTGTAGCTGGGCGATTCGGAGAATTCCAGGACAGAGGAACGCCGGGAGATCTGCGCTTGGAATATGAGACTGCCTCGTAAGTCTCTGGAACAGTCTTGTACTACGAGCGCAAGTAGACATCGTAATCGTTCATGATCTGATCTTGCTATGTTTCGTTTTCTGCTCAGCTCGCGAGCTCCATCTTTACAACCTTTTTAGCAAGGGTCATTTTAGCGTCAAAGCTTGGATTTTATATTCAACACCACGTCCGCTACCAGATGAGACAACCCGTTCTGGAAATCCTGTAGATATCCAGCAATCATTCAAAATGGTGAACATCGCCCAGCGTATGACGAGGTTGAATGAAGTAAGTTGCTATTCTCACCAAGTTCTGCACATTGCTGATTAATCCCCTGCAGAAGGTAGATACTTCCCGGCACCAGGCCATCCACTCGAAAACCACAATTGACACATTCCGCAGCTGCTGAGGCTTAGGGTTGGAGGAGGAGCTGCAATATTACCTCCGGAGGTGACAAGATTACACATGGACTTCGTGATGACCTACGACGACGGACACAAGGGACCTAGGTACACCCCAATTGCCCCCTTCATCCAAGGACATCAAGCTCATATTGGATTATCAACAGAAACTTCTGGCGCAATGACCTCCGGCGCCTCAAATACTACAACCCAGCAATCCCCATGACAGTCTCGCGAACTGAAAACCCCGACGACCCAGCCCTAATGACCATCCACTTCACTTCCCCTTCGGCTGCAGCCAGCACACCACCTCCTGTCTCCTCTACTACCTCTCCCAACACCTCCACTGCACCCGTAACGCCCTCCTCATCACCAGCCTTAGCAGAAAGAACGGAAGTTTTCAACATCAAGTCACGCAAACGGTATGAGATTTTAGAGCAATTGATAGCACTCACGAAGGCGAAGCAGATCGAGCCGACGGAAAAAGAGCTTAATGAGATCAGGGAGTTGGGCGAGAAGAGGGAGCAGAGCGCGAAGGATAGCACGCTTTCGCAGAAAGTGAATGCGAGGAAGAAGCAGGAGAAGAGGAGAATGGCTATTGCGAGGGGAGAGTTGACTGCGACGAGTTGAGGAGACTGGAAATGAAGCTGTAATATAGGTGTACAGGCATATATGGAGTTTGGGTTATATAAGAACTCATGTTACAATACAAAAATAGAAGTAAGAGGGCGCGTCTAAAGAATCGTCGGGGATTCTTTTTTTCACCCAAGAGATATAGCGAATTTTAGTGAAAGAAGTTTCAATGAATCTGCTTGGTTTGCCCGAGGATTACAGTCGTCCAACAAAGCATGAACCCGAAGATTTTACAACACTGACAACAGGAGCATATTACTGACGCAACAATCATGTGCAATTATTATTTTGGCTCTACATTGAACACGACCGTCTACCGGCCCCCTTCCTGTTTGCTACCCGAATAGCAATGCTCGTAAATACAACGCTCCGACGCTCATGTCTTTCTAAACTCCCAGCCTATGCAATACCGACCCAGAACCCCAAATATTGCAAATAACTTCTATAAGACTAAGGCTAATATGTCACTTCAACCCGAATCCTTCACTCTCATACACAGCACGCCAAAGCATATGATCCAGCTTTTTCCTTGACGCGTACCGCCATAATGACAACGTATTAAAGCAAGTCCTTGCCACTGGAAATCTGGGGCTGTCATTACCCAAGCAGGAAAGCTTGATAACCAAATTCGTCGCTCCCATAGCCGGAATACGATCACTTCCGGTGATGAAGCTTAGAAGCTTTCGCTGATCCTTTGGATTTGCATGCTGGAAGGACTCCCAGAACCATGATACGACAGGCTCTATTTCCGCGGCATTCGGAGCACCCCAATTCTCGCAGATGGAAACAGCTCGGAGGGATGCAATATCCAGAGGTTCGTCTGATCCTCTGATGAGAAGCTCAATTTCTTCGGGCCTGAACAACGATAGTGCATTGCCTCCGCAGACCGTGAAGAATCCTCTCTTGAAAGGCTCGAATTGGCGAGCCACAGCCGTGTCTAGAAGATAACGCACATAGAGATCCACAAACTCTCGTCTGTTGGCATTTGTGACGGGCCGGTTTTGTCCATCTGGGCACAGTGGTACTTGGGATATTTGGCCATAACGTTCAACATCGGCAACAAAATCTCGACAGAAGGTTGCCTGTACATCTCCATCGAAGTCCAGGAGCTGACGAAGACCCGTTGCTAATGATGGGCGAAATTCAGCTAAGTCTTCTAGGGAATAAGTCATAGATGGCTTTGCGTGTGACGTTGCTCCGGGTGCTGCAGGAGGACCAGCAGCCAGTAACTTTCTGAAAGCGAAAGGTGGGAGAGCAACATCAAGAATAGTTGAGTTATAAATTGCCAGGCCTAGCACAACGCCGACAAGGAAAAATTGGTCCGTCGTCTCAAAGCTATTTGGGTTGAAGTAGCAGAAACGAGAGTCTTCATCATAGGTAAACATACCTGTAATGTGTTAATCAAAGACTGTTTTTGAGATATGAAGAACAACTTACCATGGTCAGGGTTGAAGACATCTCTGACTAAAAGAAGGAACCATTCTTTTCTGAGGCCACCAGCGTCGATGCCTTCCTCGCCCTTGAACTCAATCCTTAATCCCTTTTTGATCTCCTCGCCAGTATTTCCAACTACCTGGCTGACTCCTTGAAGACTGTCCTCGACGAGACAATCTCTACGTACCTTCAAGACTAGATACTGATTGACAGTCTTGCGAGTCATGATGCTGTCGAAGAAAGCTTCCCTGGCTTTCACTTCCATTTGCCGCCGTGCATCATGCTCCATGATTTGTATCTTAGCCCATATACTGAGGAAAAACGGGTATTGACAGAAAGCAAACTTGCCGCGCCTGGACTCCCAAGCCTCAAAATCTGCTGTAAGGTCCATGTAGTCAAGTAAAGTATTGTAAAAATCGCTGGTGGGTAATATTTGCCCATGATTATGAGCTCGCTCTCGAGCAGCTAATCCGGAGCTTCGGCCTGCTTCCAAAGTAAGAGGTGACCGTGTTTCTCCCTTTCTCGACAACCCGCTATTATTTGCGGAGAAAAGTAAAGCCATGACCCTAGCAGCGGCTTTAATCTGCCAGTCATCGTTATAGACAACAGCCTGTGGTTTATTGTCGACCCTTTTTGAGGATTGGCCAGCAACTCCTAGTGCAGCGTGTAGAGCAGCTGAATTAGCTGTTCCTGACCCACCCATGCTTGGTATCAAGTCAGCTGTCATATCTTGCTCTACCTCACGTCTTTTTCCATGCTGCCTCCCAAGCCTGTAGGTGACAAAACTTCCCACTAAATCGACGGTTCTTTGAAAGTGTCCATCTGAGTAGCGAGCGAACCATGAAACTATGTGGTGGTGGCATTCGTTTGGAACATTCGACAAAAGACCCAGTATCCGTTTGATGATTCCTGAATGCTGTCCTGAACTCCCCTTGCGTGCGTTTAGGGGAGCGGGTGACCGAGACTGTATGCTTGGTTTGGGTGGCTCCAGCGAGCCTAAATTAGAGCCCTTTTTCTCTTGAGATCGAGATCTAGGCACCTCGTGCATCTTTGATGCCGCATGGGAGGGATATAATAAGGGGTTTGCGAGAACAATGAGAAGAAAACGGAGGTCATGTGGTCCACTTAGAGGGCGCCCCGGCCGTTTCAGTAAACTCTCGGTGGCCTTCAATAAGACTCTCTGGGCATGAGACTGTGCTTCCAGGACTTGCTCTTCGATTTCTTCGATCTCTGATTTAGATGGGGGGTGGAGATCTGATCCATGAGCATCGCTTCCTGTAAGGCTATCTAGTGTCTTTCGCCATGAAATTCCAGCGTTGAGAACGGAATGGTACCACTCATTGACCTGAGCCCAGTCAACTCGAGGTGACTTCACGGTCACTGAGTCGGGATTGTCACCATCACCACCCATGCGAGCCGCCCTTGATTGCTCAGAGCCTCTGATATCTGAGCGACCTCCGGTCCACCAGGAGCCATTCTCTGCAAAATTGCCAATTAGAAGAGTTTTAGGATCTAGCTCCGATAATTCAGGCATTGAACCTTCGGCCCTAGTAAGCCTTTCCCTCTCCCTCGGAGGAGAAACTCTTCGCCTAGTCACATCGCTTGCGGCTCTCGGCGCCATGTTTGATCGCAGTGTTGAGAATGATGCGTTTATGCATTCTACGGATGCGAAAGAACTGACAACATAGTCCTCCAGAGGTTTGAAGAGATTTTTGACAGCGGCGGTGTGCTTTCGCTGATCTGGGGCTTCTTTCTTCCCAAAGGCATAGCTACTTTCTACACAAGTTCCATCATTCCCATTCGTCCGATCTGGACGAGCAGAAGCCTCGATGTGTTCCATATGGGACCCGAAGAAATCACCGGGCGATGATGTGGAAAAAGGAGCACTGTCGGCACGCTTGGAGTCCTGATGCGAATTGACGCCAACCGGGCGGCGAGATAGATGAATGGGGGGCGTCCTATAGGGAAGCTGTAGCATGTTCGCATCATCCCCAGTATTGTTTCCAGCCAGCCCTGGCCTAGTCTCAACACCAGGAGGGACTTTGGAGGGTGAAGTTGAAGGAGATGCTACTGGGCTGTCTACTAAGCCGCTGTCGTGTTTCAATCTCTTAAGTAGGTAAGAAGTGATACATTCATCAACTAGCTTTTTAGTCTTCTCGAGAGACAAGGGAGGAACTGCTTAACGTCAGCCTTTGGCGTATCAGGTTTCTAAACTGGACTATACCTCTCTGAGATATTCCAGGATGTGTGCTAGATTTCACAGCAACAGGCGCTCTATGACCATCGCCTCGCCTCGCCTCCAAAGCAACAGGCTTCAGATCATTGATCATTGAGCAGACGGTACATCTGAAGACCTTTAACTCCTTTGGCCACCGCACCATAGAATCGCAAGTCTTGCATTTGCCCGTTGTTAAATCCTTATCTGGGACTTTCTGCTTGTTCGCGGAGGTATTCGCCGTATCCCTAACCATCTGTGGAGACACCGACTCCTCGTCTGTTGATTCAAAACCTGCTGCACCTCCGCCCTCGCCGGTATGCTTCTTTTTCCCAGGGAATATCGAAGGGAAGGGGTGGCTTATAGAACGGCCATGGCTATTTCTTTGTGCTGGCTTGGTAGGGCTGCGGTTACGTGCTCCCTGCGGAGGGGGCAAAGTCGGGATACCGAAGGCGTTGTCTATTATATCCGATTCGGTGACTCTCGAGGCGGCTCGATTTCGAGCAGGAGAATGCCCCCTCGCAGCGCCCGGGACTGGTTCATTGCGATTGCTTGGTTGGAGCAGTCGGTTTGTCCAGGTAGGCATCGCACCGTCTCAATTGTACGTCTCTGGTAATAAAAGGGCGCATTTGTCGCAGACTGATCATTCGAATCACCACAGAAATTGCAGACTCTTCTGGAGGTCGGCCCTTTGAGCGTGTAGCAGTGGTTCGGACGATTCCTTTATGAATACGAGAGGTTGTAGCCGCTCTTGCCTTCACCACAGAACACTATGAGTTAGTTCCTTGGTTGAAATTTGAGATCCACGCAATGATCTGCACTTACTTCCATCCATGAACCAGCACATTAAGTATGCTTGTAAGTTGTCTCCAAGAGTGCAGTGCTTCCACACAAACGTCTGACGTGACGCATAATACGAACGGGCAAATGGGTTGCTCCAGGTGCTCCAATTTCAGCAGCCTGCGATTGGTAGGAAGAGGGGTTGCTTGATGGTCAAACACGAGATGTCATGACCGAAAATCATCCATTTACGGGGTAACGTTAGCAGGGCAAGGCAAAAGTGAGAATCGATCTTCATTAGAATTCACGAGACCACGAAATCACGAAATCACTTGTAAGCCGAACTATTTGGCCTTCAATGAATTTATTCATCCTCGCATGTCATCAACAAATGCCACACGCCTTTTCGAGGCCCAATGCCCAAGCCAGAGCCATAAAGTATCCATCCCTGCACATACCAGCATAAACAACAAAAAACTCCCGTTAACACATCTATCTGTATCTTTGGAGGTTGAGGGTGTTGTGTCTCTTCCAGGTCTTTCTTCGGCCAGCAGTTGTCTTGTTGTATCCGTGACCCTTGCCCAAACCACGAGACTTCTTGCCAGTGGCAGTAAGACCACGAGATTCACGGTGCTTGTGGACTGGGTTGACGATCCAGTTGATGCGAGCATCACGACGGATGGCCTTGTGTTGAGGGTCGACGAGAATGATCTCGAAGTACTTGTAGGTGGAGTCCTGGTTAATCCAGTACGAGTTCAAGACTCGCAAGTTAGCGCAACGACGTCCGACACGCTCCTCAGCAGTCGACTTGAGGGATCGTTGGTACTTGAGCTGGTTAACACCCTGGTTGGTAGGCTTGCCTATGGAGAGAAAACAGAGTCAGCACGATGCCAAATATTGCCATGCCCGTCCTTTAGGCGTTGTGAACATACCGTAAGTAGCACCCTTTGGCACTGGCTTCTTGCGACCTCCACGGCGAACACGGACACGGTAGACGACATAGCCCTGCTTGGCCTTGTAACCAAGACGGCGAGCCTTATCCGGGCGAGAAGGGCGAGAAGCACGGTGGATGACGTTCAATTGTCGGAGCTATATTTTGCACTCTCAGCTAATGTTCAACGAGTGTATAGCAGAGGCATCGATCTTTCGAAAGATGCCCACATAAAAGTCCACGTCCACAATATTCATTCCACTTATGTCCGCAGAGCATGTTCGAAAGTATTGTTTCGGTTTCGATTTCGTAGGAATATCGAATTTATCTTACCTCCCAGCATCGGACACGGAGAAGGAAGCGGAGGACATCCGACTGCTTCTTCTTTTGCAGTTCCTCGACGTACTTGAGGGCGCCCATCTGCGAGTAGGAGAGTCAGCTTGAGATCGTTGAAAGTATTGATAGAGAACATAAAATTTCCAAGGCCTGCCAATCTTGAACCGCCAGCTTTGTGGGTAGATTTGACATCGAGTCGCAAGCCTTTGTAACTGTTCCAATGCTGCGCTGAGGGATTGACTGACCTTGAATGTGAGGACGAGTTTGTCGATGGAGTTTGGCGTGAGGTTTCGTAAGTTTCGTGAAAATTGATGTGCGAATGCGGGCAATCTCATGAAAAGTAAGCGAGTTGCTAGTCAGAAATGCACGTGACCTAAACCTCATTTTGATCTCAGTCTCATCTTCAGCAACAAATATTCTTTCTCTTTATCAAGTTTTTAGCAATTCAAGTTTTATGATAGAGTCGACCACGGGGTTCTTGAAACATACAACACTGTATAATTGAACATCAACTCGATAACCCCATGCCTGCAATAAACTCCGCACCTGTATTTCCGCATCACTCGGTCTATGGATGTTTCTCACTGAGCCTACCCTAATTCACCTACAGTACGAATAAACTTAGCACTTATCTCTCCTAGGTAAAGTCTTCTACGGCCGTCTCCACAAAAAGAAGAAGCCTCACGGTCGACTGAAAAAGCGGCACCAGTTTATAATGTGCCAGGTACCTAGGTAGTGTGGGACATCTTAAGTTGATGAGAAAACACAATTACCCCCACCGAAATCAATCGCCCAAAATGTCCACCACGCAAGATGAAAATGAGACTTCTACTGCCCCTCAATCCGCAGAAGCGTCGCAGCCTTCAGCCCAGGAAAGCGTTGCACAGGTGAAAGTTTGTAGAGTCTGCAACGAGGCAAAGTCGAAATACAAATGCAGCCGGTGCTACCTGCCTTAGTAAGTTTCCCACAATCTTCTCCTAGAAACAATCGGTTTTTCTAATTGATTTAAGCTGCTCAGTCGCATGCTCTAAACTTCACAATCAAACACATCCAGCACTGGAGCCCACTCCTAAAGCTGACAAGCCTCCTCCACCACCTCAGCCAAATAAAGGCGTCCCAAGAGCCGGCACTGTAGCTGCCGCTGGCTACAAAGGACCATTCGCTGCCTTGGACAGCTCGAAAGAACTACAAGAGCTCTTCCGAAAGCACCCAAGTCTACGGTCACAACTCGAAGATATAAATAGTGCCACACTACCGCCCGTTGAAGGCTGCGGTTTCGGCCAAGGCGGTTCAAGAAGGGGCGGAAAAGTAGAGCCTTGGAACTCAGATCGTGGACTTCAAAAAGGTGTTCAAGCACTTTCAAAAGCCAGGGATACAAGTGGCGAGGATGGAAGGTGCATTCGAGAGTACTCAAGGCTAGTACTTGACATTCTCTCCGGAGAGGAAGGCGCCCAGGCAGCGGAAGTGATCCAGAAGGAAATGGCAGAGGAAAATACCAGAATCATTGAGCAGCTCCTGAATAATGAGCGGTGATGAGATCTCAATACCCCCGGCAAACGACCGCCACAAAACACCACCCGAAATATATACCAAACATGATGTTGATGGGAAGCAACGCAGGATGTCTGGTGAGCATGTATATCGTATTGCAGTCAACGGACTCTTATGCTAACGGAATAAGCAAGAGTGGAAATGTAGCATAGACCTACCGCATGGACAGCTGCTTAGTAAATGGCCGCGCAAAATACCAGGCTCGGGAAGCTTGATAGGTTCATTGGACTCGATATAAGATTCCCTAATGCCTAGCAAGCCAATGTAAGACTACCGGGCACATCAACTAGGATGGCGCTTGAATCGAGCAAAAAATTTCCCCTTCTTATCTGGAGGTGATCCAAAATCCCCAATGCCCGCAACAGCTTCCTTGTCCTGTCTATTACTCTTTTCCTTCCTGCTACCCAATATCCAAATCGAATCTTTTCTCCTCAAGAAAGCACCCGCCCACTCCCTCTTCTGTCTTCCAACCTCACACTCATCATCTCGCTGTGCCCAGTCGTTTCTGTCACTCGCATCGAATGCTGGCTTTTGTTTCGTCCTCGGGGCTATTGCAACTTCTTCGTCTGAAAAGACATCGCCCATGCTGAACGGGCGAGCACCATTCGAAACCTTGCTTCCTCTCAAATGAGCGAACTCTGGTATATTGAACGTCCGCTGTGGTGGCTTGTATAAATCACGCCCAATATCCACTTCTAAAGATTCTTCCATGTCGTGAGTCCATTGAAATGGGTTGCGATTCCTGAGCAATTCCCTCTCGATCATTGCTTGATCCATGGCCTGGGTTTCCTTGAGTTTGATGGATGGATGTCCGGGAATGTTATTCTGGCGAGAGTGTTCCAGGTGTGCTTTGAAAAGGGGCTGAGATAATTTGTGCATCTGTCGCGTATTACCCACTGGAGTGGTCGTCCTCTCGAAGGCCAAAGCCGCTACCTTTGGTACATGGTGGTATCCGCCATTCGACTCAGCAACCTTGGAGGCTCTGGCCTCACGTCGTCGCTCAGCCTTGATTTTTTGCTCATCGATGTGAGCTGTAAGTCGGCGACTCAAGTCTTCTGCGTCGAATGGCTCTGCCGCCTTAGCCCTCCGCCTTGCCGTATGGCCCTTGGGGTCGTGGATTGGGTGGGTCATTGATCTTGTGGGTATCAACTGGTGGTGAGGTTAAAATATGTACACGAAGCAACAAACAAAATACTTACAACAGGTCTTTCAACAACGGGCACTTGCGTGACTGTGGCCATGATACAGAAACTGCGACCAAGGTCTTTATATGAGAAGCAGTGGTATGTCTAGTGCATACAGAGCGAGACAAGAATGTTCCAGTGGGGGCATGCGGCGTACAAGCTGCACGAGACACAGCATAAGCTCGGCAACGGTAGATTCTTAGGTCATACGATGTGCATGCGCACACGGTAGAAGCAGATGTCCAGTAACACGCCGGACTAGCCACCGACGTCAAGAGACAAGAGACTACGGATTACCGGAGCATGAGGAACCCTCATGAGCATTGAGCAGAAAGCGTAGTATGAGGTGAGGTAGCCTCATGAGCAGATACCGAAGCGTACCTTAACGTAGGTCTTGAGAAAAGCCAGCCGCCGGAATGAAGCGAAGCGCCCCTTGCAATGGCCCTTGAAACTTAAAAGAGAGCCTAAAATACGGCATCACACCTGGCGCATCTAGATTGCGAGGACCTATTCGGCATGTTGGCTTACCGTTGAAAACAGGCCCTTGCCGAAGAAGGGGCTCCAAGCAATCCTTGACAAATTCTAGGAACATTGCATCTTGTTCCTTGCCTTATTTTCCTACTTCCTTTGCTTTAGTGTGACCCTCAGAGTCTAGACACTGCCGCATTCCTGGAGGCCTGTGCCTATCCTAAGGTATGTCCCCGTGATACGGCGTTTTTAAAGCTTACAAGTATGGTTCTCCGGGGATCGACGGGGGATCTGCACCTAGCTCACTTGCGGTTCTAGCTAGTAGCAATAGTGACAAGCATCATTTGGTGGGGAACGTATTTGTCTTTTTGTGCCAGCTGTTTTTACTTTGGGGTTTTTTAATTCTAAGTCAAGATTTAATAAATCTAAGTTTAAAATCTAAGTTTTCTAGTCTCGCAGTCTAAATATAGAGTCATAGTATTATAATGCTAACTAGCAGTATAGCTACCACATTAACAGCTTCCCCTATAAAGTAGAGGTAACCTCATCGTCACTCTGCCTACCTTACTATCGCCTACCTCATTATCGCCTGCCTACCTCGCTATTGCTATAGCTTCCCTAGATATCCGCCATTCAAGTGATGCCCCTATTCTCACATTAAGCGATAAGCACCTGCTTAAGGACCCCCTCTAATCGACTATATATCTATCAATAGTAGATCTCCTGGCTGCCTACAATTCCTATGCATACGAGAGAGGTTATACTATCGTCTTAGCAGATAGCAGAAGCCTTAAAAGGCCTAATAAGATTAGTAGACAAGTTCTCTATCGCTATAATCAATAGGAAAAGCCTTAAAATTAGAGGAATTCTAGCCTCTACCCAAGTCAACAGAGAGCCTATACTAGGTCTCGTAAATGCAGTTATCCATTTGCAATTAAAGCCCAAGAGCTTCTAAGGGGTCTATAGAGGGGGCAAGTAATATAGGGATTCTATAATCATACAAGCATAAATGAGCCAACTTCTCATCCCTAATACTACAGAGATGCCCTCAAAGAAGTTAGTACTACGGATTATATTATAAGGCTATTAAACTACTAAATAGCTCCTGCTACAATTGTCTCTAAGCTGAAGGAATTAGGCCTAAGGATCAATAAAAGCAATGTCTATAACCTGCAAGAGAAGAATCGGCAGAACCTTATTAGCGTATCTATAGCTATCTAATAGCTCATCGATATACTACAAAATCAAGGCTATTTCTATCAGATTAGAATAGCTATTAACAACCTAAATTAAGTAATGCGCCTCTTCTTTACTCACCTAGAAAGCATACGATTACTTAAGCAATACCCTAACATTCTTCTACTTAATTACACTTATAAGATAAACCGATTTAACATGCTATTACTCAATATCTATAGGTCTAGTAGGAATAATATAACGCCTCAATTTACAGTCGCGTTTTTAAGTAGTAAAAAGCAAGAAGATTATACTTAAGCAATAAGCGCTTTTAGGGAACTTCTTACTAAAAATGATATCTCAAGGCCTATATGCTTTATCACAGATTAGGAACTAGCTCTTCTAAATGCCCTTAATAACCTCTTTCCTATAGCAGATTACCTGCTTTATTAATAGCACGTAAATATAAATGTTATTACTAAGACGAAGAAGCATTTTAAGATGATAGAAGCCTTCTAAAAGTTCTACCTTACTTAGTCTATAGTGCTTAATTCTATGTCCCTAGCGAGCTATAAGAAGAATTTAGAGGCTTTTAAGAAGTAGCATAAGACTGCTATAGCATACTATGAGAAGACCTAGCTGCTATAGCAAGAAAAGCTAGTTAGTAACGCCCTTAAATCGTAGTATTTTCATAATTTTCGCTAATAAAAATAGGCAGAATAGGTAAATTTTTAGGTTAATAAAGCCGTACATTTTAGAAACATAACGACTTCTCATAACGAATCTAGTTATACTACAATTAAAGCATACTTACGAAATGGTAAAGGTAATTATAAGGTATTTTTTAATACTATCTACATCTTCTAAAAGGACTAGCATGCCTCGATTTCGGAATTAATTAATGCGCAAAAAACAAAGCCGAAAACCGTTATTAATATCCTTTTTTACTAGGAAGTCCTTAATAAGGTCTATAACTACGCCTTATTACTAGTTAATAAGGAAAAGTTGAAGCTTCTACGTGATGCTACTATCTCCCTACTACTGCTATACAAATGCTTAATCTAATCAAGCTTAGGGTTACCCTATTGCTATGAAATATAGGCAAAACAGTATAATCCTAAGATGCTTCTATTATCTAATATCCACCCTTATTAGTAGTTCAATAAAGGCATTATAGTGCCTTAGACTGCTCGGAAAATCCTTCTAGACCCCCTCCTAGTAAAAGGGAAGGGGAGACTAAAGGAGAGTATAGTGCTCAAGAAGAGAGGTCATAGGGAAGGGAGTACTTAATAGGACCCTAGCCTCTTTAAGCATGAAGCTATTGATCTTCCTTATGCAATTAACCTCACTAGAGATGCTAACGCCCCCCTAGCTAGTACTACGCTAGCGCAATTGCAATCCCAACCTAGAATAGCATTATCTAGACCCATTTTCAGTAAGAGTACTATATAGACAATTAGAGCATAGTATCTAGGGCTATCTACTATAGCAATTGCTATTCTAAGAAGAGGGCATTCTAAGTAGGATATTAGCAATAATGATAGTCTAGCTAAGCTTTTAATGACGGCGCTAGCGCTACTCAGGGGGGCAGGCAATAAGGAAGACCCCTATAAGCCTGGAACCCTTAGAGAAAGGGCCTATATGCAGTCAATTGCTCCTAATAAACTATTAGAAAAGGTAGACATAGCTTAGCTAGATGATAAAGCTATACTAGATGCAGAGATCATAAGGGGAGCGCTAGATATAGGGGTTGTAGGGGGAGATGCAAGGGTTATAAAGGAAGACGTTTTTAGGGATATAGACGACTTTAAAGATGCAGCTATAGTAAGCCAAATGCAAGTACTACGAAGCAGCCAAATAGGGAAGAAGAAGCAAATTAGGAAGGTAAATAAATCTCAGCTGTCAGACATAGATGCGCTAGCTGATTCCCAGCTAGACTTTAACTAGGATATATATGCTAGTATAGCTAGCTAAAAATAGAGTATATCTTTATCCTTTCAAGCAGAAGCACTAAGTAAGTAAGGTAGGCAATAGTAAGGTAAGAGATAGTAAGGTAAGAGACAGCGCTAGCAGCATAGTAAGTGCACTTACTATGACTCTATTATTAAGGCCCATTATTAAGCATACGAGACTAGAAAACTTAGATTTTAAACTTAGATTTAGCAAAAGTCAACTTAGAATTAAAAAACCCCTTTACTTTTCTCGAATCTCACGAGACATAGCACTCGGCATAATAATTACAAATATTATGCTCTAATTGTCTACTTGTACATGGCTATTCATCCGGGCGGGGGTTACCGTTCTTGGAAAAGAATCTCACCAATACCCTCCTTAGGGCACTTTCCACAAATCTGCCCCTTTCCAAATTCTATCATTTTGCTCCTCGCTGTGGCTGGAGTTGACTCAGATCAATCTCGACCGCAACGTTTATGAGGAATCCAGAATCCCATAACACAGTTTTGATTCCTGTCTGAAGTCCGGATAACTGCGAGATGTTCACAGTTTGGGAAACCTTACACGATGGGCGTTGGTGTTGGCGTTGCATTGAGCCTGAAGTCAAACGTCGCACCAGCTTCTTTGTGCATCTTCCACCATTACAATGACCATTACCACCAGCGGAAAAAGCAGACCGTTTAGTATCGTGCCACGACGTGTAGGAAAGATGCTATCTGTGGCTTGCTACATGTCGTTTTGATATGCAATGCCGGTAGATGTCTTCAAGTGGAGGTCAGGGGTTACCCTGCTCCAGATGCCCTGCCTCACTATTTCGAGATAAGCTCTTTGAAATTTCGTTGATTGTTGCGTATTACAAAGCGCCGTATTATTACGTGGGAGATCTAAGTAGAAGTACTTAGCTACGTGTGTAGGCAGTTTGGTCTGGCTTCTGGCAGTCCAAAGTTCAGATTATACCCCACTCGCATCAACCATATCACCTACGTATTGCCATCAGGGGAGTTTGTGTCGACACACGACAGATACGCCCAGCAAACACGGCCCAAGTGATCCCTGAGGCAGGCAACTTAGGAGGAACCACCAGAACCGAAACAATTAATCAGCACGATTTATATTACCGAGCCAAACTCACGATGTTAACCACGACGAATAGGACATGAACGCTAAAGGCACAAATACATCGGTTAACCCATTTATATTTCCGAGACAAAGCCACCAGCAGAAGTAACATGGCAAAGAAACCCACGATCAACGATAACAGAGCACATGATTCTGGTATGGGTATTGCTAGCCTGGGGTCCAACATGAAGATACTTCTTTTGCCTCGTCCAGTCCGCCATCTGCAGCATTCAAATCCTACAGTGTTTTACTGCCGTCTCCACAAGAAGAAGGAGCAAGCTATGCGGTAGACAGGAAAAGCAGCACCCGTTTTTGTTGTGCCAGGTGGCGTAGAACACCAAAAGTAAGTGCCGCTTTCTTATAAGTAGCAGCGACTTTTTATGAGACGGCCATAAGACATTGCAGGAGAAAACACCTTATTATAAACAGCTGGATGACTTCAAAAATCATCCCGGCCTTGCCAGCGGATTCCAATACCCATTATTCCTCCGGTTCGCGGTTCCACCCACGCACCGACAAAAAGCGTTATGACAAGATAACCGAGTCGTGGTCTCGTCGTGGAGAACAGCTCTTGGATCATATATCTGACCATGCCGGTAGCCAGGAATAGTCTTGTAAAGAGTCGCAAAGATAACATTTGAGACAAGTGCCAGGACGAGAGACAATTCAGGTGAAGTGCCACATTGTGCTTCGCTGGCTGCGCAGATACCACAACCACAACTCCATATCTTAGCAACCTTTCTATCGCAAACTATGCTGGAGTTTGTATCGGCGATATAGAGGGGCAGAACGGCACAGACCAATGCCATGGGACATGTGGATAAACTACCTTGTCAGAAAGAGCTGGCTGCGGTGTTCTTCAGCCTGAACCACAATTGATAAAGATTGGCGATGCGCAAGAGGGAAGAGTTGTGGCATGGCAGGACAGACACTGAAGAAAGTAAAGTAGTCGGGCAATGAGGAACCGAAAGTTCAGTGTATAATGAAAGCGATGGGAAAGCAAAAGAGGACTCAAAAGTATTGTAGTAGGAAGAGACTGAATGATAGCAAATGAACGATAGCTTTCCTCCAGTCCGGGCGGCGAGAGGGAATTTATATACATATCGAGATGAAAGCCTGCATTTCCCCGGATTATCATGATTGCAGCACTGCGAGGGATACATGGATGTAGGATTGCTCTCGGAATGAAGAAAGAGGTGAGGCAGCAGGAGAAGGCAGCACTCGCTTCGTCTTGGTCTCGTCCTCCCCGAGACATCCTTCAAATACCCGTGAGCGAAGAAATCCAGAGGCGCGGTGCTCTCTTGGGCGACGATCGTCAGTAGTCCTGATGGCATATGCGTGTACTGTAGTACGGTATTGGCTGTGCCCGTTGCCCGTTGACTGGCGGAAGCATCCTCTGCCAAAATTGAGTCGAGTTTGGTGTAGCAGTGCAGTGCCCAATGAGATGAGGACTTTGCCGTACTGTATCTTCAGGTTGATACCTACGAGTAGGTAGCTGAAAGAGCATGGCTCTCTCGCGTGGCCCGAAGATCCTTATTGAGCCCGGCGAAAAGCCTAAATTGCTCTAGAGATCTGCAGATGGACACTTCTTCCGCCATCCGTGACAATAATGTTGCTGCTCTCGGACGGTGTCACTGAACCGCAAAGAATAGGGCTGCGACACCGACACCGACACCGATACCGACACATGTAGCTGCAAGCGTCCGATCCGACAGCTTCAGCAAAGCAAGGCAGGACATCGGAGAAGACATTACCTACAGGCCGGCTTATTGGCGGAAAAGCGATCTCCATCCTTCCCAACACAGGGACGCCGACAAGGGCCTCACTATGGACGAGGTGGGGGCCCTGCCGCCGGCGCGCAGTCGCTCAACGCGTGCCCATTCAAGAGACCCTCATCGAGGCGAGCGGATGTCCAAGTCCAGGTCCAGCTCTACTGCTCAACCTGTTCCACCCGTATCGACTAGCTCTGGAGCAGTTGCGGCGTCACCAAGCAAAGATTTCAAATACTTAACATTGAGCTTTGACCGCGGATCCAATGGGCATGAGCAAAGGGACTCTATTACATCCGTTCAGGACGACCCGTTCTTCAGGAACTATCAATCGCCTCACTCGGTGTCTTTAGCAAAGGAACTGAGGTCTGCAACATATTCGAACCGGCACCGGGATGATGGTACGCCAGAGGAACCTGACACGCGCTCTCCCAACAAACCCTTTGTCGATAATGCTGTGAAATCGAAACTACCACTACCTGTACGTGCTCTTTACCCCGCCTCCATGATTGATACGCAGACTGACCGGAACCTTCAATTCTAGCCCCAGTCGAGAAGCGGAATGTCCGATATAAATATTGCCATCATTGGCAGCGCGGGCGTTGGGAAGAGTACACTTATCCAACGTGCACTGGGTTTACGAGCTCTGCCTACGTCAGTTACCTCGAGCCTTCGAATGTCCGTGGATAATGTGGTCTATACTGTTAGTTTGGTCGAGCTGGACATGGAATCGTTCGATATAGTGCCGGATCGCCGTATCGAATGGCCCAAACAAATAAACGGGCACATTGTCCCCCGCGTGGACGGGGCTTTATTGCTATATGATGTTATGAATAGGGAAAGCATTTCACAGCTTCCGCAGACTCTAAGTACTTTTTTTTGAGACCCGTTGTAAGAATCCAGCTGACCAATGTCCCAGAGGGCCTCGTGAACTCATCATTACCAACGATTCTTGTGTCTTGCAAATGTGACAACCCAGAAAATACCCGTCAACTCGATGTGGTCAATATGGAAGCCCAGTGCGTATCCTGTGTCGAGGCAGTCAAAACTGCTGCCAACGTACCTGAAAGTGCAAGGCTTGCACTTTCATCGATGCTCCGCGCTGTTATGTCAAAGAGAAATGGTGAGTTATTGCGAGCGCCCAGGATTATTACTCTTCTATCGTCCGATATCGAAGCTGTCTGCTTTCTGCATGCGTGCGCATGTCTTCCTTTACATAAGAGTTATATGTCTCTACAGCCCTACCAAAATTAAGCATTTACAGGTTATATTATACCAGTGCTGAAACGAAGCTAACTCAAAGAAGCTCTAAATAGCGGCCCAGAAGTGCCTGGGTCTCGTCGTCGAGCCACTTCTTCGGCCCATCTGGAAACACACCAGGATCTGGCCAGACCCAGACCACTCAGCCAACAATCGAAACACAGCCGAGCAAGTTCAGAGTTCTCACTACTCCGAGGTTTTCCCTCGCCGCCACCTGTGTCCTCGCGCGGTCAATCGCAACGGTCAAATGGCCGAACCAATCTTCATCAATTTTCCATCCCCGATCCACACAACGCACCACCGCTTTCGTCTCATCCAGCCTTCCGAAACGAAAGATCGCCGCTCCCATCTCCCGGGCGGGTGGCCGATAGTACTTTTCTCGATATGGAGGGACCCGATGCCGACTCTGCATACCGATATTCGGATGATATTCCCATATTGCAACGGAATGACGATAGTTTCTTTGACAAGCCTGCTAAAGTCTCGGGCGTCACATTTGATGATCTTGTCGATAGGCTTCTAGGCCAGAACATGTCCAGAGCAGATGATAATTTCTCTGATATATTTCTCTGTCTCTATAGAAAGTTTGCTGCTCCCGGCGAATTGTTTAATGCGATTCTGAACCGACTTGAACGGATCGCGCTTGATAAAAATACGCATTACTTGACACGCACTGCAACGCAGCTCAGAATACTAACTGTGCTCGCCAAATGGGTGTCAGGCTATCCAGGAGACTTTGCCAGTCCTTCGACCAGTCGGAAACTCGATGCTTTTATTGGCCACTTATACAGCGAGCCTGTGTTTGCCGCCGCGGCACAAGATATGAGGATGCAGCTTCAGTCTCGTGTCGTAGAGGATGATGATACGGGGTGGGCGAGGACTGACGCGGACGTGGAGAGCGAGACTAGTAGCAAAGAGGAATCAGAACCGGCCTCGCCTCTCGGACGTAGGCTCACTGAAAGTAGTGATATCGAGAAAGATATGCATATTCTGGCCATCGACGAGGAAGGTGGGGAAGACATGGAAAGCCAACAATCGAGAGCCGATTCGGAAACCCAGTCATTGTCGCCGTCCTTCCACACAGTTGAAGATTATGAGAGAGAAGCAGCCACGATGATACCAAAAGCTACCCTTCCTCTTACGAAATTCCGTTATCACATCTTCATGGACACGCATGACGATTATGTTGCAGATGAGATGACCAGGATCGACTGGGTCATGTTCTCTTCGATCCGACTTCGAGACCTTGTCCGGCATGTCAGTCTTTCCTTGAAGCAAAAGGAGAAGTGCAAGAGCTTGGCCAACGTGAACCGAATGATTAATCATTTCAATCATATTGCGCGCTGGGTTGCAAACATGATTCTGATGAGAGATAAAGCCAAGCACAGGGCTCAGATGCTGGAGAAATTCATGACTGTTGCCTTGAAGCTGCGCCAGCTGAACAACTACAATGGTCTGGCAGCTGTGCTGGCGGGTATCAATGGAACTGCTGTTCATCGGCTGGCGCAAACTAGGGCTTTGGTCCCAGCGGATGTCCAAAAGCGCTTCGCGCGCCTTGTCCTATTGATGGGCAGCCAGAAAAGTCACTTTGCATATCGACTAGCATGGGAGAACTCTCCCTTGCCCCGAATTCCATTTATCCCTCTCCATCGTCGGGATCTTGTCTCTGCAGAAGAAGGCAATCAGACTTTTGTTGGGGCCGGCGGGGATCGGATCAACTGGAAAAAATTCGAGGTGCTCTCAGAGGTCATCTTGCCCATTATGAAGAGCCAAGTACTGCCCTACCCCAAATTGGCAAAGCATGATATCGCACGAGAATTGATATTAGACTGCAGAATGCCTGTGGACGATGAGGTGAATCTCCATTACGGACTACGCTATCTTGTGTGATCTATACTAACTATCCCCAGGATATATACCAACGGAGTCTGTCACTCGAAAGCCCGTCAGCATCTGGAACTGTAGAGTTCAGCAAGAAGAAATTTCCCTGGTTTCAAAAGGAAAAATAGGAGTGGTAAGCTGAGCAGATTTTAATTTGTTGGGCGGGGCATTTACTCTTGTGGGCGTTCTCCTCGCGCATACCCCCCTAGTCTTGGATAGACACATGTGAAGAACATATACCACGGCCATATACTACATGTTCTGTAGGTCAAAATAATATATGCCGGTTTATATTTTTCGGACTATCTCCTACCACTTGGTATCTTAGGGGGCCTTGGTGGTTTTTTGCCGCCGTAGTGTTATCTGATTTCTTCGGTATCCGTGTAGTAAGGACGGGCAGCGTCAGGAGATTGGGTGGTATCCGTGCCAAACCCGCGTGTCCAATTAACTGTTGAAGACGCCGTAATTTTCGACATCCTCCCTCACTCATATTGTTGACTTGTGATGTTGCAATGTGGCACATCGTTTTCTGAGTTCAACCCGTCATCTTTTTCCTGTGCCTAAGTTAGTGGCCATGTTATAATCGAGATATGACTGGCATCACCTTCACGAATGGGCTTAGCCGCTTAGAGCCTCTTTCGTCTCTAGCCTCTTCGTAAGTCTATGAATTCCGTTTCGGAAGAGAATGACTGACCTCGATCAAGTATTTAGCACTTTTGCCATATATAGTCTATAAATTTCACCATCTCTCCTCCCTACCTGGGCCCTTCTTTGGGGCGCGCCTTCTAATTCCCCTATATATCCTCCTTGCTCTCTGGACGCGTCCCTTATACCGTCCAGTCGCCATAATCTCAGTACGGCCCTGTCGTTAGAGTTGCACCAAACGAACTTTCCTTCATCGACCCAGATGCGTGGAAAGATATCTACTCTCCTAAAAGATTCTGACGCTCCCCGCAATAGGAAAGTAGACCTCCCGGTTTTGTGGAAACCGGGGATTTGACTGAGGAAGATCGTTCTGAATTCGACAATGCGGATCGTGGCACGGAGTGAGAAGCCTATTACCGCTCTTGTTGGAACGATGCATCGTTTGCTTGAAAATAGTGACAAACTGGAGAGGGTTGTGACGAACTCAGGGGGGTATCTGAGAATGAGAAGGACATCGATAGGCAGACAGCAAAGAGGATGACTTGTTTGACGGCCGTTCTACACGAGGGCATGAGGCTTTGCCCGCCCATCCCACATAATTCGCATAGAGAAGTCCCAGCTCACGGTGCTTCTATTGCTGGAATATGGCTACCTGAAGGAACGGTGTTAGGAGTGCCTTGTTACTCGGTGTCAGACGAGAACTTCGAAAGGCCAGAAGAGTGCATTCCCGAGAAGTGGCTGGAGGTAGAGGGATTTGCGAGAGATGAAAAAGACGTATTTCATCCCTTTGGAGTAGGACCCAGCAGCTGTATGCGCCATCGATTAGCTTAGGTAGAGAATAATGGATGCTGAGGAAGCTTTTGTAGAAATCTGGCTCCAAAGTGTTATGGAAAGGAAACCGGGGAAATGGGCGGACCAGGATATTCTCTGTGCTTGGGATAAAGTGCCACTGAATGTTGGCATATACCTGGCCGCGACCCGAAAGCTCGAAGTGCTGCGTTGATCGTAAACAAGAAGCAAGGACTTTCAATGTGCAAGAAATCCATTTTTGGGGAGGGGTCAAGGTAAGTCAAGTCCTAAGGTAGTCGTCGCTTCTGCCCTGCGGTCTTCGGTTGCAACAACCAACACTGCTTTCCACTGTAATTCACTATGATCCATCCTTTCAAGGCACCGCGCGCGATGGCAAGAACAACGAACAAGCGCAAGTCGGAGAGTAAGTGGCGTCTATTCCAATCGAAATCTGCACGCCCTTCTTGTTCTTCTCGATCTACTCCATCGAAAGAGAACAGTCTCTGACGTGTCCCAGGCGCATTGCCCATCGGCAGAAGCAAGCTACGACAGACGGTATATCAAGATGGATCGGACTCGGCACATGAAGACGATTCCGGTGATGAGCTCTTCGTCGAGGACCAGCCTGTCGCCGCCAGACACGTGAAGAAGAGCACGACTCGCCAGTCAGAGCCTGCGCGCCTGATCAGAGCCGATGAGTACGAGGAGGATGAGGGACGTATGGAGAGCCAGTGAGCACTAGATTCTTATCTGAACCCAGCTTCATTGCTGACTTGTGGAAATCCAGGCAATTTCTCGCTTTGGTCGAATTTGAAAGCAAGAAGAAACGAATGGCGGGCAAAGCTGCTGCACAATACCTGGATCAGTTTGTGCAGCGCTTGGAGGAGGGTGAGCAGGGGCTGATGAAGAAACTTCAGGAGTTGCGCACCGCCGCGTAAGCATGCAAGCTCTCTGTTTAACGTCCACAGCTAATCTAATTCAGACCAAAGGAAGATGAAAAATTCCTCGAGCGTTTCTCGGAGGCCTTCGCAGCATCTCGACCCCGCCCGCCCCCAGCAAAAGATGCAACTCAAGGAAAAGAGTCTTCTGATCTAGCATTTGTCTCTCTTTACAAGCAATCCAAGAACCTTTCAGCAGCCGCAAAGGACATCATTGAAAAGTTCGAGATTGCCAACCAGTTGACTTCAGATTTCGAGATAGCGGGCTTGCTGGACAACAATTGGGGAGACGAGGATGGGGAAGCTGTCACATTGCTGGGTGTTGGCTGCGATGTTGGAATTCACAAGTATCAAAGCCTTTTGAATGCATCTGCTGAGCCTCCTACATTCAACGAAGAGGTCACTCCTATGGCGGAGATGATGTACAAGAATGATGAGAGTCTGGCTTCTACCGCATGGGGTAGAATTGTAAAGAAGCAGGAGAGGTATGCGAAAAAGGTGCTCAAGTCATTGCCTCGGGAGGTTGTTTGATCTCATGAAGGAACTTGATATTGCTATAACTCACAGATACTTTATTGCTATACCAAAATCATTTAGCTAGACAAGAGAAAATGAGAAATATTTGCATATAAAACCCGTGGAGTCTAAAGTGAAATGCTCGATACACGATGTGCTTGCTCACCAAGCTAGCAAGCTATATACCCTCTCTAGGTCTCTAAAAGGAACGATGAACGATTAATCTCCATGAAATGAAACGATTCATGAAGTGAAGAGGAGGTCGTGAGAAGAAGTGAAGAATACCTCTGTGAAGTGAAGAAAGATTTATGGTCCACTTCGTGAAGTGGTGTGAAGACCTATGAACATAGGCCTTTTTTAGCGCCGCCTTTAATAGTCCAGCCCCCACCTCCCCCAAATTCCGCAGCTTCCGGCCTCACACCTAATTAGACTTAATTTCCTACTCCATAGGTTAGTCTTATGCTATATACACCCGCTTTAGCATTTATAATATTAGATAAAGTGAGGTTATTCCCACTTGCACTTTTAATATCCAAAAGCTCGGAGGTAATTCCGAACCGAGACCGAGGGCTACCTACTACATAGGTACCTAGGTAGTCATTTAATAGTCAAGCTACAATGAGTTAGCCAAAACGATCATTTCGCTATAAGGTACGTACCTAGGTAGGCATAAGGTAGGGTGGAGCTTGGCGAACGTAATAACCACGTGACTACGATAAGTGGTCGATTAGCTGCTGACAAAACAAGAGGCAACTCCAACACCAACTTTCTTTCTCCTCCCATCAGCTTCACCATCCAAACATCCTAAACATGGCATCTACCAGAATCTCGCGGGCAGCCGCCCCTTTCTTTGCGAAATCCCGAGTCACAAAATCAGCAGCGCCGGTCCACCAAAACGTAGCAAGATGTGTTCATCAAAGTACACGTTTGCCCGCCATATCAGCTTCAAATGCGACAATGAGACCAACACTACAACCATACCTTCACCAACCGTCAAATATGCTGAAGCCAGCAGCAATCGGTGGTACTCGGAGCATTTTCATACAGACAGAGAATACTCCAAATCCTGACGCCCTCAAATTCCTACCGAATTCCCCTATACTTCCAAAGGAGTTATCATCTCCATTTCTCGAATACCTAAATCCTCGGTCAACTCTCGCACCACCACATCCTTCACCACTTGCCGCAAACCTAATGAATATCGATGGAATAACGTCCGTATTCTATGGCGCAGACTTCATCACCGTCACGAAAGCTACAGATGCCAACTGGGCGCATGTCAAGCCGGAGGTTTTTAGTCTGATTACAGAAGCTGTTACCTCGGGTGCTCCGATTGTCAATATTACCGAAAATAAATCTGGAGAGGCGGGTCAGGATGGTAATGAAGAGGATAGCTTGAGCTACAACGAAAATGATAGTGAGGTAGTGGGAATGATCAAGGAGTTGCTTGAGACCAGGATTCGACCAGCCATCCAGGAAGACGGTGGTGATATTGAATTCCGTGGGTTTGTGGATGGGCAGGTGTTGCTGAAACTCCGCGGAGCATGCAGAACTTGCGATTCAAGCACCGTAACCCTCAAGAACGGTATTGAAGGGATGCTAATGCATTATGTAAGTTTCTTTCCATACCGTGGTAGTAGAAGAGCAGGAAGGCTGACTTGACAACTAGATTGAGGAGGTGAAAGGTGTAAATCAAGTGCTTGACCAGGAAGAGGAGATTGCTCTGCAGGAATTCGCAAAGTTTGAGGAGAAGTTGAAGCAGCAAAAGGGCCCTGACGCAGTCGCCTCCACGGTCGGCAAAGGTAGCTTGGACACTGCACCTTTATGATATCAATCAAGGTGCTATTGAAAATGTAAAAAATGTAAAAAATGACTTGCCACTTGTCCAATCAATCACCGGCAACAGATTGACAGTTGAGGGGCAATGTTTCACGGCAGAGAAAATACCCAAATGAAGTTTTGTGCATTGCAGGCTACCTACCAATTGCCCCTCCTTTCCTGAGGGGTGCAGCTTTTCACTTCTGTTCTGTTGAGCAACGAGCCTCGACCACCGCACCGATACAAATTGGCTCGGCTCGGCCACTCCAACGTGCTTGCGCAACGGGAAAATCATCCGCTAACGAATCAGAAAGAAGTAAGGGCATTCGGCAAGAGTGTGTTGAGGAGGGAGCCCGCCCGGCACGCCCGCAGGCATAGTTGCTGACCTGTGCCGCAATCCTTGCCCATGCAATATGGAAGAGACCTTAGGACCAATTTAAAAGTGCGCTGCAAGGCCATAGGACTAGACCTAGTGCTGTTAGCAGCTGTTAGCAAGCTTCCCCGCAAATGGCAATGTGGGGTGGGCGCTCGACTCAACTCGAAATCTAGGAATAATAATAGTACTTACGACTTGTGTCCAGAAGGATTTGGCTTCCTATGTATAATCTTGGCTAGTAACGTAAATATCGTCATGTTTAGACCATGTGAGCACTAAATCGGAGCCGCCTTTTCCCCTACTTTCCTAGCGTGCGATTTGGAGCGAAATCCGGGGTCGAAGCCGAATCTTGTCGCCTGCATCTTTGACACATGCGACTGTGGCGTGTGTGCTACGACTGAGGACAGAGGAAAGGGGACAAAGGAGGCGAAGGTGGGAGGAGACATCCGTTGCTAATCGCTGTTACCCCAGATATAGAGGCAAATTTGAAGTTTCTGGGACTGTAGTACCGTATGTCCTCTTCGGCACCCGAACAGAGGGAGGACACTGCTTGTAAAGATCATCGTTGAGTCTGGCCTGCGCCCAAGCCTGCGCCCAAACATCCTACAGCAACACACTTCGTCAACTAACGTTGCAAGCCTTTTCTTCTTCTCAACACAGAAGATCTCTGCAATGGCTTGATTAAATCAAAAGCTTAGGATAGGCGGTAGGCAGGTATGCCATGCATCATTCTGCAGCACGAACGTTGACGTTGTCGGGTGCCGCCGATTGTTTCGACGCAGGTTCTTGTTGACGTTGGTGGCAGACCTCCTCTTTAACAAGCAGCACTGTGATATGTGGACATTGATACCACAATAGGACAGATGCCGTGAGCCGTATATTACTCCTTTTCCTGGTGTTACTTGCTGTAGGGTATCGAAGCCTCCTCTCCTCACTCACTCCTCCTTCATGCAAAGAATCCGGTGCAGAGCCAGGCTGGAAGGAGGCAAGCTTGTGCGCGTTGGATCCCTGCCCCGTCTCCATCCCCTCAGTTGCGTCGGTCCGTCAAAGGCTCCAAGCCCCAAGCCTGCTGGTCCCCTGTAGGAGATGGCGTTTCCTTAGCGTACAACCTCCACTCCTTTGCATCGCAGGCTGTCCACTCCGCTCACTGTCTACCTTACCTAGGTCGTCTAGTCGCCCATCGCACGTCTCCTTTCTCTGCTGCTTCCTTCAACACGACAGACTGCTTGCTTTCTTGACTTGGACTCGCGGCGACCAAGCAAGTCCTCAAGACAAGTATCATTATCTGCCCACGTTCCAGCCTTCTTTTCGCGCCCTGTCCACGCCGCCGTTTCAACCGTTGACGAGCCGAAACTTCACGTTCCACCCTGTGTCCTTCCCCGCATCCATCGAGTCCAGTCAGTCGCGAAGCAAACCCAAGCTCCAGCACGACACTCCCGCGCTGTCTACCGAGCTGCTCCTCTCAAAACACTGCTCATCAGACGGGTGTTCTGGAGCATAAGGCCACCGCCCTTTCCTCTACTTTCGAATATGGGCTTCGCATAACCCAGGCGACCCAAGCCTTCCTTTATTCAACACATACGCGGAACGCTGTACGATTTTCTTTCTCTTGCAAAATAGTAAACTGGGAGAATTAGATGGTCCTCGGAGTCGATACATAAATTGAAGAAGCGCGCCAGACATATCTAGAGGAGTTCCAATTTCTTTCGGCAATTGCGCTTTACTGAGGTAAGTAATACATTGAATCATCCGCCACCAACACATCCCTCTTCCGATGAAATTATATCTTCTGGGAACAGGAGCTAATTGTTGTGCTCGTCTCTAGATACCAATTCCTGCTTTGTTCCAGAATTCGTCCTTTCGGCCATAATAATTCAGCGCAGGTGAGTTTATTGCTCCCTTCCTATGTCCGCCTACAAATACATTCAGCCTCAGTTGCACTCTTTGAGCTATGAGCGCCCCTCTTGGAAGATTGCATTTGATTATGCCGTTTCTCCGGGGTCTTCTTCCAAGCTCAGTGGCCTCAATATGAACAAAGTTGGCCCCTGCTTGTAATTGCGCTTAAGACGATTGAACGCCCACCCTGCAAGTAGGTGAATACACGGAATAGGTCAAGGACGCCAAGAACCTTCTTCACACAACCACTCATTCATTCGCTTGGCAATAGGGGTGTGAGTTGATGGAAGGTCCAATATCCTTCTTTCCTCCGCCAATCATTTACGTCTACGGGCATTCAATCGTCTTCTGGCTCAGTTATTATGGCATGTCAATTCAAATCAAAGACCCCTAAAAGCAGAAGCTTGAGCCTGGCTGTGTCCACAACACCGACTGGCTCGGTTCCAGTTGTACGAAGACTGTAGGATGTCTTTTGGGTGTTCTCGCTATGTCTCGCGAAGCTTACATGGGCATCATTTCACATGGAATTCGAATACCCCTACCCTGTTCGCACTCAACATAGCATGTGAATACATATGGGAGAATGCACTTCAGTTAGTCTTTAATCATCAACTAATTATTCGTGTCCTAGATATACATTACTTACATAATCTACCTCCCTCCTCCCGAGACGTAATCCAAGCTCCGATATCTTGTCGGTCACCTACCAGCATCAAACCTCCTGCAGAGCATTCTATCATGTTCGTAAATCCTTTTCCCAAAACACCTTTTCCGTTCCCCTTGTAAACCTCACGAGCAGCACCTGCGTCCTTTTACGCCTGCCAGTACTCCGTGCTTCCATATTACTCAGGCATCTACAGTATAGACCTGTCTCACTCAAGCCAGACCTGATTTCCAAAACACTTCTTCCATTTAGGTCAACGCGGGGAAGTACTTTTTTTGGTCAGCAGCAGACCACCCTTACCTTCTGATTTGAGCCGCGTGTCAGTTGACCACATGACAAGCGTTCTATTGGGAGTTGCGTTACCATGAAACTCATGACGTCCGCTTTCCTCTTTACTTCTTTAGTTGGCAAGGAGATGTTTGATGAGTTTCATATTTCCGCTTATTATTTCCTGGCGCTTTGGGCATTTGGAGACAGGATAGCGCAAATATACGACCTTCATTTATTTCTACCACGATCTTCTTTCCTTCCAGGTCGAACACATATACTTTCAAGCGAAAGCACCTTTTCTTTGTTGATTGTTTCGGTCTTGCATAATTGGCAGTTGTTTGTCGTTCCAAAGCTGGATTCACTTGTGAAAGATCTCAACTCGAAAGCGATCGTGATCTTTTATTTCCCCCAAAATTCATGCCGGGCCTTTCACTAACACTCTGCTAGTGTACAATAACGTCAACTCTACCATCTTTGGAAAAAGACTTCTCGTATTTGATAACGACTCATCCCTTCACCCTACCAAACCACCGGCACAATGAATTCCGGTGGAAATAGGATCGGCTCTGGTGCAGGCAGAGCTCCCCCATCCGCCGCTCCGTCCATGACCTCGAGTACCCTGCTTGATAAGTTCAATGGCCGACGCTCAACTCCCGACTCGGAAGCATTGGCCAGCTCCGATGATGAAGCCGTTGGGCATGATCAAGCTCAGCCAATTATGCCTCCTCCAAAGCCAACTCGAAGATCCTCCTGGCTCAATGACACAACGCAACCTGGTCCTCAGCCCCGAAAAAGTTCATTTGCAAGCAGTGCAATGTCACCTACAGCTTCAAACCCTAACACACCATCTGCGGATCCCTCTTCCTGGGCGACTCATGCCCAGGGAGGTAATGGAGTAGGCCGAGGACATCCCGGCTCAACATCATTTCCGTGGGGAAGTGGCATTTGGAACAGCGACTCGCGCAAAGAACCTCCCTCAAGATTGACTGAGGTTCTTCCGTCGCCAACATCAATGGTTTCTCCTGGTTCTGCCGGAAACGGCTACTTTCACAATGACTACATCAACCAGGCACCTAATACAACCATTCCGTTTGCCATTCCGCTTCATCCGACACCCAAGACCTATCGATCACAGTCATATTCTGTGGGCCAGCTTGATCCTGAACCTCCAGCATCCACGACCTCTTCAACTGCTGGTCCAGTCTTCGCTAGCAATCGGGGAAGACCTGTTCCGCATTCAGGCCTACAACATCGGCCATCACGCCCAAGCATGCTGAGTGAAATGTCGAGTGAGGGAGGGTTAGGCAAAGTGAAGGAGGTCGATGATGATGACGACGAGAGTACCAATGGATCTAGTCATGGGGTTGTGTTACAGTCCAATGAAGCCAAGACTATTGAGATGCTAGCCAGAGAAAATGCGATATTACGGCAGCAGAATATGAACAACTCTCGCCTCCGGCCCCGCTCCTCTACGACCAGCGCTTTTGGCTTGGGAGGTACATATGGTATGCAGGAAACTCTGCCAGAGGAGTCGGACTACGCCATTGATGAACTTGATGAGATCAATGAGCTCCAGGAAATCACTTCGAAAGGGTTGTCAGGTCGGAGGATGAGTGAGTACGGAGCAGCCAGCCAACCCAAATTGTCCTCATATGGTTCTCTCGAAAACCGCAAATTGGAAAACGTCAAGAGGGCTAATTGGCAGAGTTCCCTCGGCTTTGGTGGTTTGGCCGACATACCACAAAGCAGACGCCATTCCTTCGCGGATGTGCCAACTCGACAAGGATCTGTCAGCTCTGTTGGTGAGCCTCTGTCGGCGCACGAGAGCAGCCTGCAAGAACAATTGTCACCAAAAGATTATCCAGTCAGGTATCAAGAAGGTGGTGGCTATTCCTTGAATGAACATGGTGAGTACCTCTTCAACCGCTCCAGTCAGACCTCTCGCCCAAACATGACTCACTCAATATACGAGCGGGCTTCGGTAAGAACATCATACTTACAATTTCAATCCACAGCCGCTTCCTACTTTGGTGGCATCGCCACCCTCCAGCGAAATCCCGAACCATATGGCTCAGCCAATTATCAGCCTTCAGCTTACCCATACGGCGCTCCTCAGTATGGTGCTGGCCGAGCACCGTCCCCCCATCGAAGCATGTATGGAGTTCCCCAACCTCGCCATAATCAGCTTCTTTACATCGTGTTGTTCAAATGCTCTCGCGCAGACGTCTTCTATGTCCAGGAGGGGACCGGGCTCTCTGTCAAACCCGGAGACCTCGTTATTGTTGAAGCCGACCGTGGAACAGACTTGGGAACCGTAGCCCGAGATCAAGTTGATTGGGCTTCAGCGAAGGAGCTCAAGGAACACTACGCTGAGGAGCACTATAAATGGTTAATGATGTATTCTCAAGGTGCTGCAGGAACCCAAGATGGTACTGGTGCTGGCTTAATGGCCGCTTCGAATGGTCTGCAGGGGAGCGCTGTTGGCGGAATGGGACCTCCAAGTCAGCACGGCATGCAAGAGCCCAATCCCGGCGAGATCAAGCCCAAGATTATCAAACGCCTTGCTCAGAATCACGAGATACAAGCTCTTCGTGATAAGGAAGGCAATGAGGCGAAAGCGAAGCGCGTTTGTATGCAAAAGGTGAAGGAACATGGTCTCCACATGGAGATTCTAGATGCTGAATTCCAGATGTAATATGTACTACTCTTTCTGAAGAATTCGAACTGACTGTACTCTAGGGATTGGAAGAAGCTTACGTTCTACTACTTTGCCGATGCATACATCAACTTCAACTCCCTGGTAACAGACCTTTTCAAGGTTTACAAGACCAGGATTTGGATGTCTGCCATCAACCCGGCATCTTTCGCCAGTCCATCACTTGGTCTCCAAGCTCCCAGTGGCATTGGCCCGGGTGCAGTTGGTGTCAGCCGAACTGCACAAAGCGAACGACGTCCACCCCAACCCGAGCAGCCTGCGTATGCCACACCACAGGCTGGGCGTGGCTACCAAGGAGTCTTCGCACAGCCTTTCACTCCTAGTGTTGATCGTGGAACCATGCCGCCAACCGCCTTCCAGCCGTCTGGCTATACCTACGGATACTCTCCATTTACTGCCGCACCTCGAAACCTTGGTGTGGGCCCTGGCTACGTTCCTACAGATACATTCGGAGCATTTGCAACACCATCCGACTACCAAAGCGTACCGGCAAGATTTCCTTCTCCTCACGGAGCGACTCCAACTCATGATGGAGCTGAGTATGGTCGTAATGGACATTCTACACCAAATGAGGCCTGGATCAATAACTTTCAGGGGTTGTCTATGACCCGTTAACGCCGTATTGAACGACAACCACCGGGAACACTAGACATATACCTCCGCCTCATCAACTGGACCTCTCATGGTCCATTTGGTTTCACCTGACAGAAATCGTTCTCCCAATCCTTCGAATGGGAACTATCTTGTACACAGCTACTTGGTGACCCCCAAGTTACGATCCTGGACACGGGAGACTTATGTCTTGCTTAGCCTCGAGACCCGCTTTGCTACGATATGATCTTCCGGCGTTACGAGATTGCGTGCTGGACTACCTATCAACGCCTTAAATTGAACAGATCACGTCGAAGCAGCAAACTTATTTTCGCCTACATGTTTTCTCATTTACTTGCTTCGGTTACAGATCGACATTGGCCACACCTCGCGTTTCCGAACGATAGAAGTGGCTGTCACTCAGGTCACAGCATACGCACAATTAGACCCCGCCCCCGGACCACATTCTTCCTTTATATCTGTCACCTGCCTTTTTCCCAATAGGAGTATTTTTCCAACAATGCGCGCATTACACTTAAGAACTTGCGCATTTTCACCACTACACTCGTTTCACTCATTTCAGACTCACGACCACGAATTTGACGAAAAGAACCCAACTCTAAGAATGAGCGCGTTTTGCCCAATTAGATAGATTTGCACATATTTGAACACATCTGGGGAATTAGGAGTATCAAAAAATCAAGATTTGGGTATTTTTTCTTTATTCCATCTCGGGACGAGGGAATACAGCACTCTCTCTCTCTCTCATACCTTCTTCTTCTTCTCTTTCGCGGCTTTGTAAAGGGGGTTTTCACTTGGTGGTAGTAACTAAAATGAGGATATGTCATATACAGTTTGTTTGTTTATGAATGAGTGAGTGAGTGAGTGAGTGACCTTGGAACAATATGTTCTGTGATTCTACAGTAGTTAGACGAGATGGTTCGTAGATCTGGGGCATAAAGCCATTATCTAGATTTCAGAGAACACTCACACTTATTAATCACTTCAAACTACCTGCCCTGGCCTAATAGAATATGTGTAGTGTGACACTTGTGAGAAGAGAAACCAGGCAGCATTGTACACCGCAAGCAAGCGTACTTTCACCTTTATTTGTTTTCTCGTGAAATGTTTCCCCTTGTTGATTCAAGAACCCCCCCATTCTTCACCAAGACACTCATTCAGCTTTAACCAGAATAGAAAGTTCTGTTCGAGCAGCAGAAAGTTCATTAAGAATAGGATAGGATAGGATAGGTGCAGGGAGAGAGATATTATTTGGAATTAAACTTGTTTTAACCAAGATACTCCCTCCCTTCTTGCTTTCTGTCAGGGCCTTTGAGATCTGGCTATTTATGTAAAGTTTCGAGCTTGTGGAAAGTCATAGGGATTAGTTCTCGTACACGAGGAAGTTGTTTGCGTGCCTTTCTGTAGGAATGACAAAGAGGGGGGGATAAACTGCATAAACAGGTTAACTCACCGGAAATGAACACTTAAGTCCCATCCATGCCCATCATCGAGACCTGACGAAGCCTTGAAACCGAAAGTTTTCATACACGTGGCTGTGCTCACGAGAATCCGTGGTTTAGTCGTGCAAGACGATTTGAAATGGATAGTTGGGTATTGTTTGTTTCCTCATAAGCCACCAAAATATCTAACAAGCAGTCTCTCACGATGTTGTACAAGATTCGCACGCCTCCTTAATGCCCTGCAAAGCTTCTTCTCCTGCCACCCCAGCTCGTCATCCAGCAACAATTGGGTATAAGCAAATATACTGGCATCGAACAGTGTTGGCTCAGCAGTGCCAAAGAACCATGAATTCGCCCCTAGGAGTATGGACAATGCTTCAAATGCTTTGTCCGCCTCGCTGTATAGATCGTCGGTATCGATGATCGCCGTGTGTTTCAGCAGTTCGGCTTCCGCTGCTGATCGGAGCTGGTGGGATATGGAGGCGCGAACGAGTGGGTTTGAGGAGTTGGGAGAGACGTAGAGGTGGTACGCGACTGCGGAGAAGTTCAGGGGCTCGAGGTAGAGGGTGTATAGCTGGATGATAGGTTAGAGTGTAGCTTTGGACAAGGGAATCACATACCCAAGCATCTCGTATCCGATGGTCAATGAGGGATTGGTAGGCTTCATAACGCATGCTAGAAGACTCCTCTACTGTTTTGCCCTGCTCCTCTACGTATTTGACGAGCTTGTTTGACGTTATGGGGGTGGGTGCTTCCTGGGGGTTCTTTGATGGGGGGAGAAGGAATGGCAGTGCACCCGACGGAGAGGCATGATTGCTTGAGGGCATCAGACGGTGATTGATATGTGCAAAGTTCAAGAAAGTCTGTGGAAGTAGAAGCTAGTTAGAGAGCTACCCCTGGATCCATTCTGGTCTCACTGACCTGCCACTTCAAGCAACTAGGATTATAAGACGGCCGTCCAGCAGCAGCATCTTCCTTACTGATGAAGACGTAGAGACTTGGTATCCTCGCAGGCTTCGGGGCGCGTTGTGGGAGGTCGTTTGGAGGGTATGTCAATACAGGGGCCTTGTCGAAAAGTGTTTTTACCGGGGCGGGGATTGAGAAGAAATCTCGGACTTTGCTCGTATGTTGGGACAAGGAAGTCTGGCCAGCAGGAGGGGCTGCATCCTTAGTATTGGGGGTTTTATCTGACGGCATCGGAAAGGAGTCGAAGTATATAAAGCGTCCATATATAATATATAATATATATATTTGTCCCATCGGCAGGGGCGACGCGAATGTACATGGCGCTAGACAGGCGCATGCAGAGCGGCCGCTTGTTCCGAGGGCAAAGAAACCGGATTAATGGCCGTCATCGTCGTCGTCACTTGGTCAAAGGCCTCACTCAGTATTGCTTTGCTATTCCTTCTTCATGTAGCCAGCAATCCAAATACCATCAATAAATACCTTACCTTCGCAAGCCACAAGCCACCCAAGACACTCATCCAAAATGTCTCCCACCTCCAACACGACATCCGCAAGCTCTCCAGGCAATCTGCAAACAGTGCAACCAGCCACTATGCAGTCAATGAGTACGCCACCCTACTACTATTTCCATCTTCACAGCTTCACCATCCTCTGAATTGACTGCCTTGACACTTTGCACACGCTAACAATCAAGCAATCACTTGCAGGCCTCGATCCTACCTCGCAACCGACGACACAAGAACAAGCAAAGGAGTCGCAGTCGCAGGAGGTACATATGCGCGGTGGAGACATGTGCCCTGGACGATTCTGCTTCATCATCCCATGTCCTATTCCTTGCAACTTCTGTATTATTTAGGGTGGGGGATGAGGGGGATGGGCGAGGACGAGGAATGCATTACGAGGGATGCATGTGTAGTGTAATAGCTGAGGTGGGAAGGGGGAGGCAGAGACTGACAACTGGTCTGTGGAGTTGGGGACTTTCGAGGTTATACTGGTGCTATTAGATGGAGTGAATTGACCAAGGCCGCCCTCGGCATTATTGCCAGCGCTAGTGTATACTTTCTCACCCCCGGATGTAAGGCAGATTTGGTGGTTTTGACAGGGTGTACGGGCAAAAAATGCCAAATAGCGTCCTTTTTAGACGCTAGGCAAAAATGATTAGTTCTTAAAAACAGCAGTAGAGTAGGGGGACAAATCTGATTGGTTCTAAAAAATAGCAGTAGTAGGAGCGTTTCTTCACGTGTTCTTAGTCATCTCCCTTACTAGCGCAATCGTGCTTCCTTCCTACGAGTTACGAGTATTGCGCTAGTACCTTCCCCCGCGACCTTTCCTTACTTCTATAATCCCTTAAAAACACTTAGATAATATAACTTCTAAAGACGTGTAAGACCACGTCAGCTGGGCACTACATGGACAACGCCCCGGAGCTTGCGTAGGGCCGCGGGGGACATGTTT